>CAJNOQ010003655.1:0-19536 GCA_905250885.1 Didymodactylos carnosus
CAAAATATTTTTTCATCATTTCTTCGATCAATAATATATGAAAAGCCATTGTGAATAAGTAGTGGCGCGTTCTTCGAGGTTTCAGAGAAAGTAATTGACATAATTCTTTTGGTAGTGAACTGTAGTGGAACTGGTACCGCTTTTATAGGGATATAGCGTTTATTATAACTCATTATTTTATGAGAATTAAATTAATTTCCACAAATTTTAACTAATTTATTGTTACACATTTCTTTTTGGCGAGCAAGTGTCCTAGCGCGCAAATGTCCTGGCGAGCAAGTGTCCCCGCGAACAACTGTCCTAGACCCTGGAAGTGAGCGATTCGTTATCAACAATGGCACAACCAGGAGTTTTTGAGCCTGTCTTTTCTGTAGTGATATTCCTCTCTCTTGTTAACCCTAGTACTACCAACCGACATACTACAGTATGCCACAAAAGTTTAGGCAAATTTGTATTTTGAATATTTCTTTCACATTACGAGGTACGGACCTAATTCAAATGGCGATATAGATAGTACTAGAGGTCGGCTATATAATGTACTATGGCAGCGGACTCTGTATGTCTATTTTTCATAATTAAAGTAGTTTTTCCTAGCGAAGATAAATTTTGAGCGCTTTCCAGTGTTTCGCATTTCCTAACCAAGAGACTTGCCAACCATTTTAAAAATGAGCAAGCAAAAGAGATTTGCGCTAAAATGAAAACAAAATTCACCAATCGATAGAGAATTTCACCTTCTATCCGGTTAGCTAGTTAACAAAACCATAGGCATTGTTTTTCCCGTCGAAATAATTAAAAACGAAAAATGAGTCTGTCTTTGTTTTGGAAACATAGACGTGAAAAACCGATGATATACGAACGTCAAATACACCATTCTCTCCGGTTTTGAAGGCTCTATCCAATGGTGTATAATACATTGCGATACGATGGAATTTGAAGGAACTAATCTCACTCATCGACTATTCTCACTAAAATCTTCTTAATGGAATTCTGGAATTCTTAATTAAATATTCAAGCATAGAAAAGGTTGAAACTCATTATTCTCGTAAAAGTTGAGCTTTTGCACAATGTTCAAAGCTAAAGACCAGTCTTCTATAGAGTAAATATGCGTAATAAGAACGGACCTTTTAAATTGCGGAGCTTTTCTTTACCGTAAAATAATTTCTTAATCGACCTATGCACTTCACTTTGAAACTTCAGGCGCTAAAAAAGTCGATTTTTCAATCTTTCGCATAATGTTTATCGCTTATTGAGTTGTCATTATTGATAATAACGGTTTATTGCCATAGAGAGAACGTAAATACTGTATTCAAGTATTTTATGGAGTCTTGAAGAGAAATTCAAGGCTATCTCGATTAAATTTTATTAGAGTCATAAAGAAAGATTGACTCGGTCAACAGAACAACTGGTATCATGACTATTAGATGTGGAGTGCATAGCCTCAATAAAATTTAAGGCTCCTCTCTCAGAAATACGATATTTTTGTAAAAAAAGTCAATATTTAAAATTTAATCTATTCATTATCAATATTTACAATAAATAGTAGCATTTTTTTATTTATTTTGATCAAGATGAAAAGAATTTAAACGCAAAACACCATTAAACATTAATCGATAATGTAGCTTTGAAATCTATGGAGTCAATAAGCATAGATGTATGTAGTTAAAACAAAGAGTAATCAGCAGTTTGATTAGCTCCGTTCTGATTAGGCACATTTTTCCTAGTAAGAACGCCAAGCAAAGACTAAGCAAAAAAATTTGAGAATTCAAAAATGGCTTGATGCTGGTGTTATCCAAAATTAAAATTTTTGATTTGCCAAACGAAAATAATAAGGAGTCGAAAATTCCTGTGCACGTTAATGAGATTATATGAACTTTATAACCTGCACAATAATTTTTATACAATGAACAATACGGGATAGCGGTTTATTCATTGTTGATATTAGGCAGGTGGTTGCTCACTAACGGGAGAGTTCTTGTGTTTTGCTTGCTTGATACGTTGATCCAGAGAACATCATACTTCTGCCTTTACAAAACAACATCTCAGACAGTATATGCAAAGAGCTTTCATTTGATGTGCAGGATGTCAACTAAATATTTTTTTCCTGGCAAAAATAAATGTATTCTCATATACTATTGTATAAATATACCGACTAAACACCATTGTTGCCATATGTCAACGACCGCTTAGAAGCGCATATCAGAAGTGATTTTAATGCAGATCAGGTATATGATGAAAAGCGACGAGTTGTACAGAACAAACAAACCGTTTTTCATCGTTGAATTGAGACGCCAACTTTAAGAACTAAGTGATGCCTATTGAGACCCTCCATGTACCGTACTTCATGCCAAAGTAATACCGTATAAAGGCGCGTAAATTAATGATTTCTTTTTGTCACATTCACGCCTAAATTTTTCGTAGGGCACCTTTGGGGAACGAAATTTGTTTTAGAAACTGATGGAGCGTGTAATTCTTTATCGATTGGTGTATTTTGTTTCCATTTTAGCGCAAATCTCTTGATTAGGAAAAGCGAAACACTGGAAAGCGCTCAAAAGCCTATTATCGCTAGGAAAAACTATTTTAATTATGAAAAATCTATATAGACAGACAGAGTCTGCTCCTATAGTACAGTCGGCTAACTGTACTATCTATATCATCATTTGAATTAGGTCCGTACCACTTAATGGGAAAGAAAAATTCAAAAAACACATTATTTATAAGCTTCATAGTACTAGGGTTAATAAGATATTCTGACATGTCTGTTTCTAAAACGTTTCTGACTACAGATATGCGGAAGGATCTATCTGAATTTCGGTAACCTTGAAAAACCTTAAAAGGTCATATTTTACAAAATTTCTTGCTTTTGTCTTTCCGGCATCCCGTCGGAATCTGGATTTTTTCCACAGTAATGTAGAATGTACACTTAGACTATGTGCAGCAAATAAAACAGCCACAAACACATGAGGAAAATGAACACAACGAACGCAAGAGGAATGATATATTGTGCTATGTGTAAATGGTTTATAGAAGGGAAAGTTCTTCTTTTATCAACTATTCTTATAACCCCTTTAGTGAGAACTTCAAATGAGGTGTTTTGATAATATAAATGTAAGAAAAAATTTTCGCTGTTGTATGATGACCAGTGCTATCCACTGTATGTCTCTTACCAAAGAAACTAGACAAATATATCCTGTAATCTAGACATACAGAGAGTAAATCTTTTCAAAAAGTTCTGAAATTATGCTGTGGAATTCTAACGCGTAAAGAGCTTATAGTTCGAGAAAGCTTAAGAAAAAAAAGAGTATACCTTACACACCAGAGTTCTGTTGGATTTTAAGACTTAGAGCCCATAACAGAAATTTATTTTTGTGTCGAGTCCCACAATTACAGAGTAGAATTTCGGACAGAATTCTTTGAGTTCTCTTAAAATTGAAGCCAATAATCGAGGGTATTAGTAAAAACTATATACAACACACTTTGACCAGCTGCAGCGCTCGATTTAGCGGCCGTTGCAGCTAGTTTTAACGAAAACTAGGTGCAACGGCCGCTAGATTGGGCGCTGCAGCTAGTTGGGCAGGGGGTACTGAACACATTATACAAGACAGTTTCACTAACTGTAACGCCTTATTGTTCTTCTTCTCCGTGTATGACAGCTACGGTTGCTAGGAATTCACTGCGTCGATCCATCTTTCAGATGAAAGAAAATGACTATAATGTCTGACAGACTCCGTAAAAACCCTACCACCTGAGTCTTCATCAAGCCCGCAGCTGGATCACTTCTTGCGCCTCACACTCCCTTTATTGCGTTGGCGTGTCGGCAGCAGGAGTAAACCGACTATGACCAGTGAGACTGACGTGATCGAATCGGTATGGGACTATCCCCGTCCTCTTCTACTCGAACGCAGCTCTCGACACCTGCGTATTGTACACTGGGGATTGTCTTGGCAGACACCATGTTCGCATCCTCGAGACGAGTCATCCCCTTGCTATTACATTCCTCCCGCCGACATAAAAATTGAGTACCTCAAACCAGCGAGTTCTAAGCGCAACAACTTCTGCGAGTACAAGAGAGAGGCCTCCTACTAAGACATCGATGTCTCCGAGGAACTTGGGAAGAATGAACAGTCGAGCAAGAAGGCCCTGTCACGCGATGTAGCTTGGGGCTACGAACAGCCGTCGAATGCCTACAAGGAACTCAAAGGATATCTTGCTTTTTACTCCACCAAAGTCGATGTGTGCAGCGTCGATGGAGAGCGCGTCGTTCCGTAAAATGGAAGGAACAAAATACTGTTTCTTCTTCTCCTTTCTGTTTATAAGCGATGGACGAAGAACATGGCTCTAAAATGTCTGCCAACAGCGCGAAAGCAGACGCTCCACCGGCAAGCAAATCGAAGATTCGCCGAAAAGCCAACGATGTAACCGACGCCCAGCAGGACGTAATCACTGGTTTCATTCATCGGCTGAACAGTGAAAAACCTCCTCACAACTTGGAAGAGTGCGTTGTCGTTTGGTTAGATGCCAAGGCCGACAAGAAACCAAAAGTGTATTCTCAAAACAAAGCGCGCATACGGCGAATTGTGAACTATCTGAGAACATTCAACGACGCAGACGAATGCACAGATTATATAACAAGCATTGCCGAAGAGAATATTTTCTTCATCGTTTCCGGATCTCTCGGTCGAAAAACAGTTCCTGTTATACACGATTTACCCAGAATTGAATCGATCTACGTTTTCTGCCTAAACCAATCGAAGCACAAAAAATGGGCTACATCGTTCACTAAAATTCGAGGAGTCTTCACTGAGGAAGTCGACCTGCTTTCTCAATTAACCAAGGATGTAACGGATTATTTGGACAGAACTCTCCTAACTGTTATACAGGGAGGCACCACGCAAGATCTCACGAATGAGCAAGCTACAGCCATGTGGTTTCAAATCTTGCTCTATGTACTCTTACAGCTTCCAAGAGCCGAGAATGCGAAGACCGACCTGATAAGCGAGTCTCTAGCCCAATATCATGACAATAAAATTGAGCAACGTAAAATCGAGGAGTTTCGAAATTCGTACAAGCCTGAAGATGCAATATCATGGTATACACGCGACTGCTTCATCTACCGCCTAATCAACAAGGCGTTACGCACGGAAAACATCGACAACATATTTCTGTATCGATTTTTCATTACGGATCTCTACAAGCAACTAAAAACGACGCACTCCAATCAGTTCAAGGACAAACAAGTGCTCACTCTGTATCGAGGACAGAATATGTACGTTACTGAGTTTAAAAAACTCCAGAATAACATCAACGGCTACATTTCAATCAACACGTTTCTGTCCACTACGACATTGTCTACTGTGGCTTGCGATTTCAGCGGCAACACTGCAGTCCAGTATTCTAGTTCCATCAGATCAGTCGTGTTTGAAATAGAAGCCGATACGAGTCTTGATACGAAACCCTTTGCCGTGATCAGTAAAACGAGTACTATGCATGACGAGGAGGAAGTGCTGTTTACGATGGGAACGATTTTTAAAATTGTCTCCGTAAAACCGTTCAACGATGAGATCTGGTATGTAACACTGCAACTGGTCAGCGAACAGGATGAACCGCTAAAAGTGCTCATCGATCATTATAAAAAGCAGATCGGAGAAACTTCATCTCTGATGGTTCTGGGTGAGTTCCTTCACCTGAAATTATCGCAGTTCGATAAGGCACGACATTATTATGAGCTGTTAATCAAAGAGCTTCCCGCTGATCATGTGAACGCTGGAATGGCCTATCAGAACATCGGTACGATTTACAACGACGAAGGAAACTATGAAGAAGCCTTGAAATATTATGAAAAAGCAGTGCAAATTTACACTAAAACACTCCTTGACATTCACTTAAACTTTGCCGAGATCCACAGTTGCATTGCAACACTATTAGGAGACAAAGGCAAGCACAAGGCAGCTATTAAAAAGTATAAAGAGGCTCTCTCTATTCAACAGGCACTCTTACCGGCAGATGATTTAGCCTTAGCCACGACATTTAACAATATGGCTAACGTGTACTTTACCGCAGAGAACATCGGTCAGGCGATCAAATACTTCAAGAAAGCTGTCGACATAGAGAAGGTGAAATTGCCCGAAAATCATCCGGATAGAGCCGTAACTCTGAACAATCTCGGTGTTGTCTACTTAGAACACAGTGATCTAGTCATAGCTCGTGAATATTTTGAAGAGGCACTACGCATTCGTCTACTCTCCCTTCCGCCTACCCATCCAGACTTAGCCGATTCCTACGCTGCTCTGGGCAATCTTCTTAGTGACTTTGATGAAAAACATCAGGCACTGAAGCATCTGGAGAAAGCGCTGGAAATTCAACTGCAGTCTTTGTCTGAGACTGATTCGCATCTCGCTCGCACATACTCGGATATTGGCTTTGTATATTATAATCTTGGGTACAGAAAAACGGCTCTAAAGTATTATAAAAAGTCTCTTTCCATTAATGAGCACAGCTCCCATCCACCTACGTACGAAATTGTCAGAATTTACAATAATATAGCACAAGTACTACTGGACAGGCGTGAATATGCTAAAACTCGCAGATACTGTAAAAAGGCACTTCGGCTTAGAGAAACCTGTGAGAATCCCCAAAGTCACGCATTTGTGACGACGTTCACCATCATGGGAGAAGTGTAGGGTGAGGAGAACAACTTTGAAAAATCCCTCAAGTTTTACCAGACAGCACTGAAAATTGTTGTAGAAACACGTTCGGATACTCATCCTGATGTAGCAATCATGTACTCTAATATTGCAAGTATGTATTGCAAACAAAAGGACTACGCATCTCAGTTGGGATATTTAAACAAAGCGCTGGCTATTTGTCTGCATCCTTCGACTGAGCTAGTGAGTATATCATTAGTTCTACAAACTTATCATCTCATAGCCGAGGCACATATTTCAATGCGCGAATACGTATTAGCAGTAGATACGTATAAAGAAGCACTCAAAATTTCCACGGAGCCTATGTCAGTCGCCGATAACTACATCTTTATAGCCGATGTTTATAAACTTCACTTGTGCAATTACACAGCTGCATTGGTATTTTACGAAAAAGGATTAGAATTATGTCAAACCGAATCACTCGAAACGCTACTCACGGAGCTCCACTGTAAAATCGGTCAGATATACGATGAAACTGAGCAACCAGCGTTAGCGATGAAGCATTACAAGCTGTCGCTCTCATTCGCACATGAAAACGAAAAGAGTGGTGACTATATTGCAGCACTACACCACGCAATCGGAGTAGTATATCGTGAACAGGGAAAGTATTTTCTTGCGATGAAGAAGTTTCAGAAAGTACTGAGTCTCCCATTGAAAAGTGAGACAGCTCAAGAGCATATTTACAAGGACATTGGACTTACACAGTTACGTATGCATCATGACGAAGCGGTCGTTAAAAGTTTCGAAAAAGTGATCGAGATTCATGTGAGTCACGAGCAAAAGTGCAATTATCCGCAGTATGCGGCTTTGGCAAATGTCCATCTGGGAAACATAAAATTCGAAGGAGGACAGTATCAACAAGCCATTATACACTACGAAAACGCACGAGTGTTATACGAAGAGTGCGCACGAAGAATCGCCAAAGGCAATGAAACTCTAGTACACGTTTACTATCAACTTGGCCGTTGTTATGCTAGACTGTTCGAGAACGATACTGCGATAAAGAACTTGGAAACAGCTGAGAGGCGTGCAACTGAATTAGGATTAACGGATGAGCAAGTTGGGGTCGTCGTAGACAAAGGTATTTGAAAGGCACTGCTGTTGCTGCGTTCTCGCGTAATTAGAAAAACTGTATAAAGAGATATAGGACTCAGATATAAGTGTGTAGTTCTTCTTTTGTGAAATAAAAAGCTGCTCGAAGCGAAAGTACCCATTCCTCCTTTCTTGTGTCAACTGTGGAGGGCACAATCCTCCTGATCTGTGAAACTGACTCTTTGCTCTTTACTCTGTGCCAATTCGAAGGCTTCACCTTGAGCTACGAAAAGCCGTCGAATGTCTACAAGGAACTCAAAGGATATCTTGCTTTTAACACCACCAAAGTCGGTGAGTGCAGCATCGATGCGTCGCTCCGCAGCCTGGAAATTTTTATCTATATGGAAAATTAGTAATAATAATGGGTGCGATCGAAAGGTGAAGTCCGCATAACAACGGTAATCGGCCCACTAACAATAACCCCTCCAATCGGCTACAACCTCATCAGAATCACATCCGATTATTATATTCGATGATTTCGACCCTTCCGAGCGCATTCAGTCGAATATACCCGACAGAATCTGCTTGAAACCAAGCGACAGTTTAGCACCACCAGTATGACTGTAAACTCAACATTTCTCAGTAACCATACCATATTAAACCTAGCGCATTGGATCATTCGATGCGCCATGAAAAGCTCTACAACATGTGTTAACAAGCAACTTAACGAAGCCTGACAACAAGTTTTATGAATTTAATACTAGACTTTTGGATAGGTCCCCGCTGTGCTACTCGAACCGTCGGTCACTTTTCGCTATGAAACCAAAGTTGATCTCTAATCATTCATACATCATTCGATGCGTCTTGAAAAGCTCGACAATATCTGTTAATAAGAAACTTAATGGAGCCTGCCAACAAGTTTTATGAATTTAATACTAGACTTTTCCATCGGTCGTGGCTATACCACGGGAACTCTTTGTCACTTTTTCTATGAAACTAAAGATGATCGCTAATCATTCATATAACATTCGATGCGCTTTGGAAAGTTCTATTTCTACAAGAACTCGTCGTATCTGCAACTATTTTTACCTGACGTCACGCTTTCAAAAATGGAAAAAAACTTCAAATCGAGAAAATTAGAACTGCTGCTGGGTTGCAGCCAAGTTGACTAACATAATGACAGAAAAAACAGTTTTATCTACCTTTCAAAATAAAATTTTTTCTTATATTTACATTGTTCTCTCTACGACGTACAGCAAGCTGCTCTTTTTAAATCTATAAATGATTCGATATCAAATCCAGATTACTCATTAAAAACTGTGTTATTGTTAACCAACACAATTCCTAAAGCTAATTATTGTGTTATCTCTCGTTTAGTTATCAAATACATTGATGAAACCTCAAGATTTGCTGTTGATAGATAAATACTATGTTACGTCTAAAAGTTAAGCAATCTCTCTTACTATACCTCGCTCTCTCATTCTTTTTTTTCTTTTCTTTCCGATTAAGATTTTGTTATTCTTATTTACATATTGTAATATCAAAGGCATATTTATTTGTATTATTTTTGCTATAGTTTATGGTAATCAAGCAGAAGGTTTAATGACTGAAATTAATGTATTTTTAATGAATCGGTTAATTGAATGAAACCGAAGCTTTTGAAGAAAGTAACCAGCACAATGTGAGCGAATGTGTCTTCTACCGGATCGCTATCGAACGTGTTCGGACGAAGATTACAAATACGATAATTTATATTTCTCTCATCAGAGACATCGACGAGCGCTCTGCTGACAAACTATTAGGACAAAGTACCATAAACCTTATAAAGATACATTCAAATTAGAGCTGCGACTGTCTGTCTACTTTTTTCTGCACAATGAGAAAAACCATTTTTGCATGAAAACAAAGTAAATCAATCTGCTATACAGAGGCCACGTGAGTAAGTAATTAGAGAGTAAATCAGATATAATAGAAACTAAAGGTACTTTCAACTTCCTGGAATAAAGTAAATATAAATTTGCTGCTCTGATGCAAACTTTTCTTTACATGACTACCTACGGCTACGGCGTAATCAAGGCTGCTTCTCCGTTTGGCGTAATCTTCATCATTTTTTCTGTTTTACACTTTCATGTGTTTCTTCGTTCTCATGTTCTTAGCTTTGACAAACTATTTTTTTTAAACCTTTGGTAGCGATTCAGTAGAAGACACATTCGCTCACATTGTACTTTAGTCTATTTTCTCACTGGTTAGTTCCTTCAAAAGCTTCAATTTCATTCAATTTGCCTTTAGTCCAGATCAGGCATGCAACCATCCCAAGCTAGGGCTCGCTGATCGGCAGCGAGCATGTTCAATAGCGAACCGTTCGGTTGCGAACGGTTTGGTGACCGAACACATTTATTCCATTCTGCCATTTTTTCTCCGTTTTGAGTATATCCTTTTTCGCTGATTTCTCTTATTTTCATGTTATCAGAATGAACATACAGAACGAAAAAGAGAATATTCGTGTACAGTTTGTATTGAACATTGATTTGCGCAGACATCTACACTTTATTGTGAACGTTCATTTACTCTTCAACTCACAAAATCTCTCACTATGAATCTAATGTACTATCCGTCAACTTCATTGATTTCCTCAAATGCTACCGAATAACATAAACCTAATGAATATACACTCTAAAAAAAAATGCAACTTAGGATCAAATTAAGTCGCATTAATGTGCCTTATTCTGTGAAAATAAGACACATTAATGCGACTTAATTTGATCCTAAGTCGCATTTTTTTTAGAGTGATAATAGTAACCTTTTTCCGAGTTATAGCAAAATGCAGAACATTCGACTTGTGCTTTAAAGAAACATATTGTTTTCTCTAAAAGGATACTGAAAAGAACAAAACACTGAAGTCTGACTGAACAAAACACAACATTCTTCTGTATATATGTCAAAAATGTTGATGATCAATTCTGAAATAACATGGTTTGACTACTATGACTTTCGCTTATATTTATCAACTTGCAGTTGGTACCTAAAGTTGATACATAAAGGTACCTGCTCTTTTTGTTACAAAATAGCTAGTTGCAGCAAAAGGAAAAAGTATGTTTTACTTGCAATGCATCTTAAGAAAACATCATTTTCCTGTCTTTCTGATAATTCGGATTCTCAAATGAGATCTACAGTCGTTTACTGTTTTTCTTTCTTTTAATCTTGTTGTGTTTCAGTCTAGTATATATTTCTTATACATACACATATACATTTGTATGTAGAACCTTATTTCTGTTTTAAAAAAGAACTGAAACAAGAAAAACATCCCCTCTTTTTAAAGAAATGTTTATTAAGGGTGGAGGCAGATTCCCACAAATGGTACTACTAAACCTTCTCAGATTGTAGAGAATACTTGAGTGCATATAACCTGCATTGTTTTTGGAGAGTCGATAAGTATTCGCGGAATTATAAATTAATTAAGATAAAATTTTAGCAAAAAAAATTTAATTGCTGGACCTATTAACACCTTCTGGAGGGGAAACGAAAACAGTCGGTTTTATGAAAAGTATGAAAATTCCGTCCGAAAGGTACTAATCTCTGTTTTTGGTCGAAAGCTACGTAGTCAGGTACTCCTGACTGCGCTGATTCCGAATATCACCTTTTTTTTCAAATTCGATCAAGGTTTTGGGGAGAAATTTTCAAAATACTAAGGGCACCGAAAAAACAAAAAATTTGCATCATCCTAAGAAAACTTGAGATTTTGCCCCCTTTCGTTCATCGTAATTTTTCGAATTTTATATATTCGGATTCCGCATCAAAAACTCAGTCTAATCATGTACCATTGAGTCACAGAAACCAAAATACCTATGTTGCACAAGTTTGACAAGAGTAAGCACTCGATAAATGAGCTACCTCTCTCGCAAACCTATCTTCTCCCTGGTTTTGAAACTTTTCTCCGATCGTCATACGCCATTCGAATCAGCATTTAAAGGCGAACAAAAGTACGCATCGCTTTTCTTTCTAATATTTCTATCTTACTGAGAATACTCTTTTTTCCCATACCTGGAGTGGAAAGGTGAAATTCTGCCCCTAAATCTCGATTTTTCTCACCAAAAGTCCTTTATTATGCAATATAAATATCATATTCTGAATCAGCGTGAAAAACTGGGTCGAACGACGCAGATATCAATCCTTTCCGAGAATTTTCATTTTTTTCGAGTTTTCCACCAAAAAATGGAATTCGCGGAAAGGATTGATATCTACGTCGTACCCAGCTTCTCACGCTGATTCAGAATATGATATTTATATTGCATAATAAAGGACTTTTGGTGAGAAAAATCGAGATTTAGGGGCAGAAGAGGAGCAAGGGAAAAAATGAAAAGAAAAAGGGGGCAAAATCCCAAGTTTTCTTAGAATGATGCAAACTTTTTGTTTTTTCGGTGCCCCTAGTATTTTGAAAATTTCTCCCCAAAAACTTGATCGAATTCGAAAACAAAGGTAGGAAGAGGACTACATATGATACTGAATAATTCCGTTAAAAAACTATGCTTTGTAATCTGTTAACAACTGATATCAATCTAACTTATTTTTTTGCTTGTTGTTAAACTAGTCATATATTCTGCGATTCTACGCGGCGCCCCTTTCCGCAATAGTTTGAGAGAACATAGTAGCAATACACTATGACAGCAGGACCCTAGCAGACACAATCATGCAATAAACTAACAATTATTATACTAATTACGAATAGTTGTTCCTTCTGTCAATCAATCCGCGATAATCAGCTCTTTATTTACATATATTATGAAGTAGAGAGTGCTAAATAAATAAGTAATAAAGTAACTGACTTATCTGTACTGCATAATACTGCTTCTTTCTTCACACGTACATAACAGATGTATGAAAAACTGTTAACTATCCACTGTAGAATTCAGAAATACAAAAATGTTCTCTAAGTATCTATCTACATTATATATTATATATTTATTTTGATGCATATAATTAATTGACAGCAAGTTTTGTTGAATATTTTGTTGTACTAATCATATACTGAGTAAGTCGTCAACATAATCGTAGTTCATGTAATCGACAAGATATAAATTATTGTTATATGAAATCAGTAAGCAAGCCTTTCTTAATAAATACAGAAATATAGAAGACGTTCAAATTAGTTTTACCACCTTCTTTCCAGGTTTTACGAATGGGTTGATTCGCACAAAGAGTGATTTTGTTTTCAAGTTAGCACTAAACAACAAATTTAAACTATATGTTTGTTTGTAAAACTTCTAGCGCATTACTAATATTGATCTCAATTTGGTCGTATTGTTTAAACTATGCAAGTGAGTAAAAAAGAATGTGCATTTGCGAAGAATTAAATCTGATTACTTTTCTTCTTCTATGCCCTCAAGACAAGACATTACTTATTGTGGGTTGGATCTATTGATTAAAACTGTATTTTATTATTTGAGGAAAAAATATTTGTTAGAGTATTCTCAGTTCAACATGTGTATATGTGTCCTTATTATTCATTTCGCTTTCTATCGCATGCTTGTAGTTGATACACCGCACTACGAACCCAGCATCTAAAAATCACAAGTCAAAAAGCTCTTTTATTCCGGAGTAGTGAGCGTTTTAGCCATCACACTATAGATAATCAATTTCACAACATAACAGATTATAATTCACTAAGAGTTCCACTAAAGCCTTCTAATCTCAAGTTCGTATAAAAACTGGGTATTGTACTAATTGCTGACTTACTTTTAATACTTTAGCTATTTTAAGCACTAATACTCCGATGGCGAATACCACAACAAGTACATTAGACATCTAAAGCAACGATGTCTACACTATCATTATCATATTTCTATTCTACCCTTTCAACCAAGTTAGCATACACGTAACCACTTATAAAGATTTTATGAGTAATACCAAATTCGGTGGATCTGTCACAGTTTACCATGCGTTGAACTGCAGTTTCTCATTAAAGGAAACTGTTTTTCTGTTTCCCTTTCTGAACTAGAAGCAAGCCAGCAGTTCATGTTTCTAATGACGAGAAACGAGAAATCTACTCAAAAGTAATATTTCCTTCGCACGGAAACTGCAATGGTTTTGAAAGAGGAACTATCCGATACAAAGAAGTTGTGTTTCTGATGATCTAACAGTCTTCTATCTCCTTTAGTGAATTATACAATTCAAGACAACTAGTCAAATAATCTTGTCAGGACCCTATGAGATCGTATGTAACATAGATCGTAAACATTGTGGTGGATACTTCATAATAAATTACTGCATTCTTAAAACTAGCCCTAATACTATTTCTGATGTGCGGAAGGCATTATTTCGACTCTATAGTTTGATGCGACAAGTTTGAGATCATAATCCAGAGAAGCAAAGTTCTCCATTAAGCATATTTATCAGACAACGGCAAGTGTTGAGTGGAAAAACGAGCCATATGTAAAAGATAGTAACATCATAAGTGTTCAAAAATCGTGTTTTCGTAAAACGGAAGCACTAAGTTTAGACAGTGGCCTTGATTTTTACCGTAAATAAACTCCACTTTTCAACTTCATTTGTAAAAATTCGCAGAAGAGTCGATGTATCGTTCAAGTCCGTCTCATCAGTTTCTGTGTTCGGTCATGCTCGACTGACAGATGATTGTGTTATACTATCATTTTTGTGGTACCGTTCTCGAACATAATTTGCTCGTATTGCGATGTAGAGACAATCACAATTTTCATAATATGCAATATTCGAGTATGTGATATATTATTACTAGTTATATCTGACATGTTAAGTGAGCAATCGTGTCAAAACCTTTCCCTTTAAGGGATGCTCTCAATTGAGATACATTAGTAGAATACAGATAGTATCTCAGTTGAGCATATTTTCCTATGTCTACATAAAAGAAGTTTATGCTCTTGTTTTTGTTCCTTACCTATATTCTAAACTGTATAGTTTGATGTTCATATAATGTCGCAATTAGTCTCATGAAGTCACTACGAGTGATGTTGACATATAGAAGAAAGAAACAAACATACAAATAAAAATGAAGTCAAGTAAAAAAAGTAAAATCCAAGTGAAATAAAACTGTTGACATTTCAGGTAAGATAAAAAGAAGCACATTGAATTCTATTCTACTTGAAGAGAATTTCTAGTTCTTGAATGTTCCTTCTTCTATAACTTTAAAAGTACATGCCATGCTTGTGTTAATCCTGTTTGAAGCTTGGAAAAAGCAAGATGTAACTATAAAACAGCGTAAGCCAATTAATTGGGACAAAGACTTGCTAATAATAAAGATAAAAGAATCACGTTGAATTCCATTCTGGCTGAAGAGAGACTGTTCTTGAATGTTCCTTTTTGTATAACTATAAAAGGACCCAGGCCGAAAACAAGTGATATTTAATGGGATATAGATGGCCTGATTCATAGATGGTCCATTCTGCATTATTATTGGAAACGTATTAAGAGGCATTATCTGATACGGTCCGACAGTCGGAGGTTGTTCATGTGACAGATCGGACTGTATTTTTTGATACGTGCCTTTTTCTTCATAAACTATTTCCAACTTTTATTTTATATTTTTCTCGTTGACCATAGTCCAAGCTCCTATACTCTAAAGATACGCCTTTAGAGTCTTCTGTAAATCGAATGCTATTTCATAAAAAATGTTGTGCAGAGCTCTGACACGTCTCATTTTGATTTGAAATGTTGTTGTTTTATTTAGCACTTAATTTTCAACTTCTTATCGTGGTTTTGATCCGCACTAAAATGCGTTTTTATATACGCTCGTTTATGCGATCATTCATGTGACGTTCATTTATTTTATTATGCTGTGGGAGGATTATAATTTCTCGGGGGAACAGAAATAAACATTAGATATATGTAGTTTGATTAAAAATCATCAAGAATAATTTATCAGCATTATAACTACATTGCGGAATTCTATGAATGCGCACAGAATGATGGTAATTGCTGCTTTCTGTCCAGTAGAAACAGCAAGCCGTTCTTTAATCAGCTTCAGTTTTATAATTAATTGATTGTTTAAAAGTTGTCCGACGCCATAAACATTCTTGATTTTCTGATACAGATGTTCCGGTGGTTGTTTCTCAAATGTTTTTCCTACCATGTACCACTCTGTGTCATGAAAAAATATTAATTGAATGAACACTGCGACGTCCCCTTCATCGTTCAGGAAAATTGCGACAGTCTCAACGTATTTGTGGTTTTCTTTGCGTAGAATCGCACTTCTAAGGTGGATCTCTCGATATACACATTTTTTGACATAACTGATTTTGCTATCAATGTTACTCAGATATTTACGTACTGATTCGTCTGCAGCCAGTTGTGAAATGTTATACTCATGCACATAGATAACATTGAATTTGTTATGTCTTGGATGGAACGAATCACTTGAACTAATTTAAACAAAGAATATTCATCAGCTAGAAAATGGCAAAAGTTTTTTTAGAAGGTACCCATTTGCAACCTTTTCTGCATATGACATTAAGTGAGCGTCCTGGTAATTGTGATTAGCATGACATGTGTACGCTGACGAATAAAAAATTCACTCGTTTGCCATCTCGATACCACTGTTACTGTTTCCATGTAATAAGTTAGAAAAGAAACCATTGATCGACTCAAAACCATGCATGCATCGAATTCAACAATCGAACCATATAACCTGCATTGTGATGACATGTGGTGCGGATCTCCGATTATTGAACGGACTTTATCTTTGCCATACAGTTGTTCAAATTGTGAAACATAATTTAATAAAGTAGTATGAGTTTCTTAAATGGTTTTCTGGCATAAACGTTTCTTGCCACTCAACATAAAAATTGATTCGACTAACAATAGATGATGCTTAAAATAATTATCATTTAATACCACTACCAATAACGGAAAATAGCACAACAAGAACGAACGAAGTTCATTAGATTTATGATTTACACCTATATTAAATCAGAAAATAATAATAATATAAATTGTGCTGTGTAATTATTACCGGAGACAAATGGACAGCATTTTTTAAATACAGACGTTGGTACGTGTATTTGAGAAAAAGTATTTGAGAATTCAGATATGTCCTTGGAAAAAGACCATATTTGTGATGTGAATGTAGATGATGTTCATAGGTTCACCACAAACTTGGTCACTCCTACAATATACGGCTGTATATTGTAAACTGATGAATCACCGCTACTGTAAACTAACCCATATAAACGGTGTGCATTGAATCAACAATGAAAGAGTTTGGAAATCGGTGGAATCGACAGCGCTCAAGTGCAAAGGTTCCACAATGTCCGTTGTGACGTTTTCCGACTGAAATGCGAACATATTGTTAATTATTTTTAGAGAAAATAGAATCATCTTCACTGGGTATCATCGGTTATACCTCTTAATACTTTTCCCATAGACTCATTGTACGTCTCTTGTGTTCTTAGAGGATAAGGCCCTTTATCTGAACCTGGAAAGCATATTACGTATCCTCCTTTTTTAGTTGGTATACATTCACCTGGATGTAAACAACAGGGACTGTCGTGGACACGAATTTCCCGTCCATGGGGGCCCATGGGCGGAACAGTTGCGTCCGTGGGCGCCCATGGACGGACAGTTAAGTCTATGAGCGTCCATGAGTGGGACCTTAAAAACTAGTTACGTCCATGGGCATCCACGGATGGCACTTTAAAAAAGTTTTGCAGTTAGCTGCAAAGCTAAGTTTACATGTTCGAATGTTTATTCGTACAAAATTGATTTTGTGTTCTTCGATAGGTTTAGTTTAGAATACTATACTGGAATATTTTTTCGCTTGTATTCTGAGAATAAAGCTTATACCAAAGTTTTGCATCCGCATACATGGGCGCGGACGGACGTTCTGTTCATGGACGAAAACGTTTTTCCGTAATAAAATACGACCAAATTATATGGTTTTTGTGTTAGAAGCCCACTTTATTCCCTATATTCCACAAGCATAAATATTTTACATTAAGAATATTTAGAAACGTTAAAACAAGGAAAAACTTCTTGAAAACAAAAGAAAACACTTTATTGCTCGAGAGTACGCCTGTTCATCATTTCAACTGATCTTATCAATAAAATACTGTCAACTTGTGATGGATTCACATTGCATCGAATCAGAATTAAAAAAAAGACCTGTATTTTCCAGTGTAAGCTAGAGACATCCGCTACTAGCGAACCTCCCTCTACTAAGAAAATAACGATTCGTTTTTCCTAGCGAAAATAAATTTTGAGCGCTTTCCGGTGTTTCGCATTTCCTAACCAAGAGATTTGCGCTAAAATGAAAACAAAATTCACCAATCGATAGAGAATTTCACCTTCTGTTCGGCTAGCTAGTTGACAAAATCATAGGCATTGTTATTCCCGTCGAAATAACTAAAAACGAGTCAGGTTTTCCAATACTTTGTTTTGGAAAAATAGACTTGAAAAACCGATGATATACGAACATCAAATACACCATTCTCTCCGGTTTTGAAGGCTCTATCCAATGGTGTATAATACATTGCGATACGATGGAATTTGAAGGAACTAATCTCACTCATCGACTATTCTCACTAAAATCAGGTGTTTTTAGGTGAAGATCAACTTTGGGAACGAAGTTTGTTTTAGAAACTGATGGAGCGTGTAATTCTTTATCGATTGGTGTATTTTGTTTCCATTTTAGCGCAAATCTCTTGATTAGGAAAAGCGAAACACTGGAAAGTGCTCAAAAGCCTATTATCACTAGGAAAAACTATTTTAATTATGAAAAATCTATATAGACAGACAGAGTCTGCTCCTATAGTACAGCCGGCTAACTGTACTATCTATATCATCATTTGAATTAGGTCCGTACCACTTAATGGGAAAGAAAAATTCAAAATCCAAAATTTTTTTTTTTCTATTCAATTTCAATTCAAAATCCATTAATTTTGTACACTACTCCAGTGTTTGTATCACCAATCTCTTTATAATTCTTTATGAACATTTTTCGTACCGTTAAACCTCTCCTGAATCCGAACCTCACTTCTGTCGTTGGGAAAGCCTTTTCAAACATCTTCTTTAGTTTATCTGCCATGATTTTTGTTTCATTACCCCAGTATGTCAGCGAGGTAAAAAAGATCTTTTTTATTTTTGTTGGAGCTTGCTGTTTTTGTTGTTCAATCGTATATTTAATTTTTCTTCTTACTAGGTTTTTAGGATATCCACTCCTGTTTTAAATAAAAGTTTTAAAATAATGATTGTTGAACTCATACAGTTAATCTTTTCCTTTATGAAATTATTATCAACACCCTAATTACTTCCAAAAATCCGTCGAGACGGCCGTTTATACCAACGGTTTTCAGTACGTTTCGACGAGTCTCAACAATTGATTGAACATACTACGTCGTCGAGACTATACAAATATTCGTAGTCTTCCACATTTCATCTGTCTCGACGGCGTGAATTTCGTCTGGCAAATTGATCCTACAAATTATTTTCCGTCTATACGACTAACCTTCCGTAGGCTACGTAAATTTATTCGTCTTTTCATACGTCTTTGCGCTTTTTCACTTCTGAATTGAAGCCTACATCGTATTGACGGTCATCTTTCCGTCATAAAATTGCTTGGCCGAAGTAAATCTGTCGTATACGGCCGTCGAACGGATAATTAGTCGTCCTTTACGAATTTTTATACTGACTTTAACTAGCTTTATGAGATCCATGTGCTCGCTAGAATTTCTGATGATAGACAAAAACATTTTATTTTGTCTCTTACCAACAAATTCTAGCAACTTGAACTGGATCAGTTTTTGGGACACAAGACAAATAATTTAGTCCTGTAGAGAAA
>CAJNOQ010003656.1:0-19534 GCA_905250885.1 Didymodactylos carnosus
AATTCGCATTTTATCGTATTTTTGCCAATTTACGAATTCGTACACGAATTCTTGGGGACCAAAATGATCATTTCACGAATTCGTCGATGGTCGACCAATTCGATTTACGAATTCGTAGGTACCAGAAATTTCCTTCTTACGAATTCGTTCTAATTTACGAATTGGCAAAAGGAAGAAAAAAAGACGCAGTTTTTTGGTTCGGTTTTGATCATTTTTGTTAGTTCGCATCAGTTCGCATTGAATTACGAATTCGCTACGAATTCGCAAAACAATGGTAAAATGCGAATTGTTGCATCATTTTTACGCCCAAAAATTGCGATTCGTCAATTCGTCTTTAGACACTTTGTCCACACTAATGCGTAATTCACAGGGGAAGTATACAGCAGCTTCAGGGAGTGAGTAGGGCATGCACCGAGTAATTGACTAAGGATTTTATGTCTTTTCAAAACCTGGCGTTTCGTAAATTGCTTCATTAAAAATTTTCTGACTGGGTAAGAATGTAGAGCAAACATTTCTCTAAAAATGAGAGGTTGGACAGCCCTGTATGATTTGTTTTGAGATTTCGACAACGATACCTCCATAAGGGACTAAACGAGTACTCGCCGAGTACCTGAGACTCGTTTACTACTCGATTATGTATTCTTGAGGTATCACTGCCGAAATCTCAAAACAAATCATACAGAGCTGTCCAACCTCTCATTTTTAGAGAAATGTTTGCTCTACATTCTTACCCAGTCAGAAAATTTTTAACGAAGCAATTTACAAAACGTCAGTTTCTTTGAAAAGATGTAAAATCCTTAGTCAGTTACTCAGTGCATGCGTATGAGTGAGAGAGTAGAAAGACTTAAATCCTTGCCAAACTTATTATCGCAAAGTTGAACATTTTTCCTTTAGCTATTCTGGGTATCAAAAATGAGCCTTTCCCAAGAAGTGTGCATCAGATATGAGTACTTCTTTGATATATATGCTCAATTAAACATATAAACTGTGTAAAGGTCTCAAAACAAAAATGCAAGAAGTGAGAAGTGTACTAAAGGTTGATGTTTTTTATAGTAATTGTGAGTTTCCTCGGTGTAAGATCGTTTTGCTCTTAATGACTCTCAGGAGGTAGCAATGATCGGTTTGGTTCTGTTTGACGCACAGAGGATTGGGGCTTAGACATTCCGCCTCATTCACAGAATATTAGATTGGCTCTAATAATGAACTGATTCTAGCGATAATATCTTTGGGTATACTTTCTCTGAAAGTTCAAGCGTGAATGTTTTCTTCACATACGGCAAACGTTACCTTATCGGCAATATTCACAAGCGAACCATAAAACATCAACTGCTCTCACCTTTATTTTGAGATCAAATGCCCGTTATATGTGGAGCCATAATTGAGAAGCACATAGGAATAGAAAACTTCATCTAAGATAGAAAATTTCTTGACTGAAAGTCTCAGAGCTTATTATTAACTTATTAAAAACAGATCGAAAATAGTTCAACATTATGGCAGAAAAATGCAAGGAGGGTTTACGGTTTCGTGAAATCCGTTTGAGTGCTCCTTCCGTGACGTGAATGAAATGAAACAATTTCTGACACGGACAAAGGGCATTATACACGCGAGGAGATCTGTATAAGATCAGTTAACTGATATGATAGAAGAACGGCGCAAACATGCTTTTTCACGTTTTCTAGTTACTGGTCTATCAATTTTGGAACAGCAAAAAAGCACGTGTGCTGACTATTTTTTCAATAAGCAAAAATTCAACGATGAAAATAGTTTAAGATGAAAATATCCACATATAGACCAGACTCCATGACAATGTGGTGAAAAACGCAGCCTTCTAGCTCATTTGGTTTCGTCGGTATAACAGAAACAAAAAACTTTGGCTTTCCGGTCTATCAATTTTAGGATCAACTGTATATCACATTGCTATACTATAACCATGCGGTACTACCTCGGCGCTTTTCTTACGAAAAAAAGTTACATATTTATTTATTCGGCATCGGTGTGCATACCAAAAATTCTCTAATTTCTGGTATAAGTGATTATACATCATTTGCATTAGGTACGTGTTCTGCATTTTTCTTCACCCTATTCATCTAATAGTTAATCGTTGTTCCTCTTTTTTTCTCAGCCAATTCTGATTATCGATGTTGCAAGTATGTTTCCAGTAGTCTCTCAATTCTGTATGACCCTGTCTATTTCGTCGTGCACAAGAAAATCATAGTGTATTTGTTTGCACGAACATTTCTTTTATTTATATAAGTAACAAATGAGAGATAGAAATTGTCATCTATTTACCTATGATTTATCCATTCTTCTATGTCCTTCACTCTTCATGTGTTCGACGAAGTATGCAAAAATAATAGCTGAACATTGTCATCATAATCATTGTATCTATTCGTTTATGGGTATATATGTATAATATGTTCACCTTATTAAAGGTAAGCCATATAAGAGAAACAAAAACTAACCTTTAACCCTTTACGGCCGGGTGTTGACTACCGGTAACATCGATCTATTAAGTGTCAAAGGAATTTCGTTCTAAAAGAATACACTTTGCCGATCCCTGTCATAGCAAAACAATAAGTATAAAGGGAGGAATATTTTTATTAGTTAATTTTTGGCAGCCGACAGAAAAGGAATATGCACAGAAGGGGATATTGTTACTAAATGGCTTATGCAGCCGGCCGTAAAGGGTTAATCTGTAGAATTTAACTGGTCAAGTTTATTGTTTAAAAAACAACATCAGATCATATTGTTTTTACCAGTATGTTATAAGAAACAAATAAATCATATTTTTTTCAATAGTAGATAACAATTATACGTACGAAATATTATGTTTTTACAATATTTTAGATCCGATTTGTGATCAAAAACAAATTTATTAACAATTATTGTAAATTACCGAGCTCTTCTTTTTCAACAACATCGATATTATTGCTCCCTGATTATGATTCTAAAAAAAGTATCAAAAACTTTGATTCAGTTTCTGTTGCATATGGCTATAAATCAAAATCAGAATTACTCAGAGGATGGTTAGTCTATAAATTGATTTCATATGATGTAATTGTCAACAGTCTTCCGAAGGTAAGTTATGTCATACGGATAGTCTTAAAATTATCTTACATTAAGTTTTTATAGTTAATTCGATGGTCTAGCAATATTTTTGGTCAAAATTTATTTGAGAAATTAATGCGTACGACACTTTACGGTCAATTCGTAGCTGGTACAAAGACGGATGAAGTGAAACAAATAGTTGATAAATTTAAACAATATAATGTTAAAGTAATATTAGATTATTCAATGGAATCAGATATCTCAACGTCGATAACAGCGTCTAACAATGTTCATAAGTCATCATTTAATACCGAATTAGATGAATCAAACACATTCAAAATTTACCATCCTGATGAACGAATATTCAATACAAATATGTTTAATTACATAAAAAATAGTAATACATCACGAGAATTATGTGGGCAATCAAGTTTTATTGCCATGAAGATAACAGCACTCGTTCGTCCACTGGTATTACAAAAATTAAATCAATTTTTGGAGAGTAGAATAACTGATCATAACCTATTTGATACAATAGACTCTCTACTAACAACCAAGAATGTAAGTCTTGTCATATCCTCAATATATTAGTAACTAGTACGTATGTTATTAATTGTCTATAGGATTTTACTCATTCGCTAACCCCTAATGAACTTGGTGAAATTTCTAATTTATTATTGCGTATAAATCGAATTATTCAAGTAAGTTTACAGTCGTTCAGCGGCTTCACATTCTACTTCATTTCGTAAGTATAAGTATAGACTGTTAAAAAAAATGAAGGACGAATATTTATTGATGCTGAACAATCGTACTTTCAAACAGCAATCAATAAAATAGTTATACATTTACAACGATTATACAACAGAAACAATTTGTTGGTATACAATACTTATCAATGCTACAAGAAGGTAAACTTTACTAGAATTATTTTAAGGATAAGCTATCTTAAGTATTAGGATTTGTTTATATTATTTTCAACTTCAAATTTAGAATACCTTAAACATATTACGAGATGATTTGAAAAAATCAAAAGAGGATGGATTTTATATTGGCTATAAGCTTGTTCGAGGGTAAACTATCCCTCACTTTGAATCGTCTTCAAATGTTAACTACTTAGAAAATTTTTCTCTATGTTCTAGTGCATACATGGATCAAGTAAGATTTCAATCATCCAAATCTTCACGACTGGCTTCATTCTTGCTTCGCTTAGGAACGGAGACATGCTGTTGAGACCGGTGTAGAAGATCCAATACATTCCAATTTTAATGCTACTACAGAATGTTATAAACAAGCACTGGTTGAAACTCTTAATTTTACTGAATCAAATTTTGTCCGAGTACTTGTAGCATCTCATAATGAAGATACTGTTCGATTTGCTCTAGAACAGTAAGTATACTTGAAACCTTCATCTCATTGCATTATTATTTCGGTTGCTTTTTTAGGATGGAAAAACGGGGTATAAAACCAGCTGATGAACTTATGTCATTTGCAACGTTGTTTGGAATGTGCGATTATATCACTTTTACTCTTGGTTAGTAAAAAAAGACCATTCTACTTTAACACCTAAAAAAACATCTGTTGAATAAGTTATCTCTATTTGTTAGCTAAATCAGGCTTTCAAGTCTATAAACTAACACCATATGGTCCGTTATCATCGTTATTGCCTTATTTAACGCGACGTGCACAAGAAAATCGTGGCATATTTGCGAAAGCCTACAAAGATCGCCTTTTACATTATCAAGCATTAAAGGATCGATTATGATTTTAATTCAGAATAATAATATGTCGAAGAATGTACCTCTATTTTTCAAAAACTAGCCTCTGTGCATGAGATTCTGTACAGTACTCGATGTATTTTCAATTATTTCTGAATTGTAGCATTATTCAACTTGTTTATTGAGTTACAATTGCGTGAGAATTCATTGTAAGAATAAGAAAAGCTCTTTTTTTATCATGTTTTTTATCTTTTACTGCAGTATAAGTCATTTTTTATTCAATTTTTTTTAATCTAATACAATGGTAGCTGAATCGAAGAAGAAAATAATAATTTCTGAAGAACTTGTAAATTTGTATACATTCATTTTCAAACATCACATTATTATTTCGAAATGTAACTTATATTATCTCTCCAGATATTTCTACCGAACAATTTAGACTTACGAGGGAACATATGTAACTGACCAATCGTTTTTTTAATGAAATCTAGTGGAGTATAGGTAAAAAATAGTGCTGAATCCGAATATCGGCATGAGACGGGCCGCTAGGCCTTGCGAGTCCCGAGTTTCTGGGAAACCAGGTTACCAGAGCCAGAAACTTTTTTCTGATGTCTCGATTGCAGTGCACATCGAGAAACCTATAAAAAACTAGTTTTGGGGTTTTTTAAAGCGTTTTTGCTCCCTCAAAAAACCTCAGCGTACGAAAAAGAGAAGAAAAGTCCGTCCGGCGGGCTGTGGAAGCGTTCCAAAATTCTGAAAACTAGTTTTTTATAGGTTTGTCGATGTGCTCTACAATCGAGACAGATCAGAAAAAGTTTCTGGCTCTGGAAACCTGGTTTCCCAGAAATCCGGTACTCATAGGCCTAGCGGCCCGTCTCATGCCGATATTCGGATTCAGCACTATTTTTTACCTATACTCCGCTAGATTTCATTAAAAAAACGATTGGTCAGTTACATATGTTCCCTCGTTAGAAGTATAAAAATCAAAATTTGGGAAAAACTGTAACTTTAATTCGAAACGTCGTTCCGTGGTTATAATAAGCGATACAAAACTTATGTATTCAGTAAAAGAACGTCAAACACGAATCAATGAGTTTAAATATAGAAAATTAATAAAAAAGTTTATCAACATTGTCCATGCGATCTAGAAAGTAAAAACTTTCCCTGAACAGTACGTGAAATAAGGTTTCAGCTTCCTAGGTCTTACTATCCTATCGTAGGATTCTACAAGATTCTTACAAGATCCTACTGTAGGATCCTCCAGGATTCTGTAAGATCCTACAAATTTTGTGAGAAAACCTCAAAGTCCCAAAATCCTACTGTAAGATTCTTATAAGATCCTCTCAGAACTTGCAGAATTTTGAAAGATCCCATAGGATCCTATTATAGGATTGCACTAGAATTTTGTCGGATTTTCTGCTGGATGCCACTATTCCTCGCCCTTTTTTGTCTGTTTTCATGCCAAATCCGTTCACTTTCAATCATAAATGTGTTTTTATTCACTAATACGTGCAAACACCACATTAATCATTTTCGGCGAGGAAGGTTCTAGCTGACAAACTATTGATTATTGCCTAAGAATTTATAACAAGAACATTTTACATGATCGATTGTGAGCTTTTACAATCAAAACATTTTCTCTTTCAACTATCTAGTTAGTAATTTAAAAAAACGTCAGTCTCTTTTTTTACAAGTTTTAGCGGTTTCATCACTGAATAATCACTCATGTACCGATAGTATTTGTTGACAATATATATCGGTAGCATACAATATTAATACAAAAACAAAACAACTAACATGAATTCTGAAAAGAGATATTTTTGTTTGAAAATACAAAACATAAAAAGTTTATAAACGTACATGGAGAAAACACACTTTATTGCTAGAAAGGAAGAAAATTCTATCAGGTTCTACTTTGAGAAACAATTGTATAATCTAATGAAAAAGAAGAACGTTAATAGCTAGTACACAAAAAAAAACCTTCTGTTGCGATAAATCATTCGAGAACAGAATTGTGATTACGTAAACTTTCGAGTGTCTATGTACAAAGAAATACGAGATGTGTTTGCGAGGATAGAAGGCGAAAAATTTTATTAAGTTTGATACTGTTCAATCAGATAATCACGGGGTTATATGCGCATACTGTTTAGAATCAGATTCCATTAGATCTTAATGTTGAACTGCCATCTGGCTGTCGTTCATACTCGGCAAATAAATTTCTTTCATTTACTGAACGAATTTGATCCGATTTACGTGACGATGGAGAACCTAAAACAAAATATATTTACAAGCACTATAGATTTAAAGATTAAATCTAACTTGTATAAGAGTTGTATTGATATGTTTTAACACGTCTCCATCTCAAATATTTCATAATACCAATGGTTCCAATTCCAATAATCAGTAATGCACCTAGTATTGGTAACACGGTAGCCAAAACAACTGTTTTTGATTTGTTTATCTTAGCCGATTTTGTTAAACGTCCATCAAAACCATATTGTCCGTATCGTTGTTCAGCATTGTATTCCCTAGAAAACGTGAGAGACAATGCATATGATGGTACAGATGTTGTCTACTATTATGCGTCCCAAAAAAGAAGTAATAGGTTCGCTTATGTTTAAATAATGTTTGGTTGAAATAGACTGCAGCTTTTACCATTGTCTGCTTATATTCCGATTTATTAGAGTTGCATATTGCAAATATATACTGCAATATGGATTGAAGATATAAAAACCTTTATTTTCTAAATCTTGAGAGTTTTGAGTTTTCTAGAAAAGATTACTAAGAAAAAAGATTACTTCAGCGTTCTTTCGATGTTCTGAGTATTCAATTTATTCAATTAATCACGTTCTAAACGTTTCAAGTGGTTTCGGTGGATTTTAAACAAGTCTTTTGTCTTTTCTATTCATCACGCGTTCATAGCCAAAATTAGAACATTCTACTACTTAAAAAATGATCCAGTCTATCACTTTTTAGACGAGCGATATCTCTCTCTCTCTCTATATATATATATACTTACTGTGCATTACAGCAATATTGACGGTTTTTTGGACCACAGCAAAATATAACATTTGGATCGGTGTCCGGTAATGGACAAGGAAAATGTCCAAAAGTAAAACCATTAAAATTTTCTGAATTAGAACAAACCGTTCTCCCTTCTTTCCCAGCTAAAATAAATTTATTATAACAATATTGTCAAGGAAACAGTTGATAACTCAACTCACGCTCATATTTTGGATAAGATTTTTCTCCTTTGCTAAGAAAAATTTTGGCTATTTTCGACAGTACTAATTGACCAGTTGAAACAACATTTTTTACTTTGTCAGTTAAACTAAAAGCTTTTCAATTTCGAAATAAAATAACATGTCAAACATGAGTTATTACCTCATTGGACTTTGACTATCGCCAACGTAGTATCCATTCTTTGAAAACCATTCGTTGTTATTATTGCTAAACCATCCACTTGTAGCAAATGGTGATGGCTGTACACTACCCGATCGATAGATTCCATTACTTTTTGGAAATACATTACCTCCCTTGTTGTTGTTGTTCGAAGATCGAAGGCCTGGATTTAATTGTTCGCTTTGAGAAAGTTGTTGTTGTTGTCTAGGAAAATTTTGTGGATCAGTATAAATAGGTGGAGGTTGTTGTTGATAATTTTTTGGTAAATCACTTGGATAGTTTTGGTTGAGTTGTTGCGATTGCTGATTATTCATAGGATTTTGAGGGAAATTTTGAATATTTGGATTATAGGCCGGTACTGGCTGCTGATTGTTTATTGCTTTTAAAGCCTGTTGTTGGTTAGTATTTGGTAATTCTTGTTGATTACTTAATCGTTGTTGCGCTGAACTAGGAAATTGAGCAGAAAATTGTTGCTGACCTTGATTATTCATCAGTTGCTGCTGAGGATAGTTTTGGTAAGGTTGTTGCTGATTAATTCGTTGTAGCGAAGACTGTTGAAGATTACCATCTCTTGGCATTTGTTGTTGAACAGGTGCGAAATTTTGTGGGGGATTGTTCAGAGAAGGTTGTTGATTATTGTGCATTGGAAACTGCTGTTGATTATTCATTAATCTCTGATTACTACCAAAATGTTGTTGTTGTTGATTATCATAATTGATATTGCCAACGTAATCAGATGGTGGTGCCTGCTGGTCAACTGCATTTTTATTATTATTCAGTCCCTGGAAAGCTGAACCAGTTCCTGGTTTAAAATTCGGATTTACCAATCGATCATTCGCAATTTGACGACGATGGCGGAAGCCATGACAAATTCCTAAGGGGAATGAACATTAAAAAATCATGCAAATACATGAATGTTATTAGAATGAGAAAATGATCATTTGAAATAGCTATTTCAACATGAAAAAGTTGATTTTATTCTTAATTTCTATTATAAAATTTTTCACCTTAAACAAAGAATCAATTACGATCATTTTTATATAAGTCAAAGTCGCTCAGTATGTTGATACAACAAAAATTACTCATCTTCACATATATTTTTACGACCTTGATAGACAATTGTTTGACTCACTCACCTGTTGAACAAAAAATTAGAACAAGTAGGATTAAAACGTGATAGAACATTTTGATTATTGTAGTAATACCATGTCAGAATAAACTTTTATTCTTATAAAATCATTACCATAGCCCTGACCTTTTCCACGTAAGTTTCTTTTTTTATTCACTTCTTCTATATACGTTCACTAGTACTCTTTATAACATTTTTAGTCTCATTTTCTTCTTTTTTTTTTTCATTTTTATACATGATCTGAATTTTTTTTTCTTTTTTCTTTCAATTCTTTTTCATTTGTATATCATAATTATTATGTCATTTTCTTCTCTGGCTTTTTCTTCCTCCGAACGGACGACGCCGAAGGTATAACCTTCTCTTTCTCTTTTCCTACATACACACACAAAATCTATTATTGTTAACTTGGGCAATATGAAGATCTAGTTTTTTTCTCATTTTCACACAACTAGAAAAAAAAATCATCTTTTTTTAAAAAATGTACAATTCAGATGAATAATATAAAAGTAAATATTAACCATTCAAGGTTGTTGAACACACAATTCTCGTCCTCTCTATGTACAACAGAATAACTGTATAAAAAATAGAAACGAAAGAGGACAACAGGTAGTACGTGCTCCACCGACCACAAAAAACGTAGTTTTCGCTATTTTCCTTTCGGTCAATGAATAGTTTTATACAAATGTCCAAAAATTTAAATCTTTTTTTAATGTTGATGTAGTTTGATGTCTAGTTTTAAACATATATTGAATAGAGTAATAGGTAACTATTGGCACTAAGACGTATTGACAAGTGAAAATACGATTTACAAAAGATAAGGTAAAAGATTTGAGACAGAAAGTAGCGGTATTTGTATTTATCCATTTTCTTCATATTATTAGACTCAATTGATAGATGAGTACGAGATGAAAATTAATGCTCTCAAACGACAACTGAGTAGTGATGAACAGAAAAGAGAACGTATTGTGCGTAATTTGATTCAAGTAAGCTCTCTTGCACTTGTCAAATGCTCTTTCCGACTCCCAACATGAGTGATTAGCAAACAAATACATGTTTGCTAATAACGGATGACACAGAATAAATGACTCTCGCCGTATCGTTTGCATAACTTTCTTATTTTTGACTGTGTAGATTCAATTTTCTAACCCGAAATACCTTTTTCCAATTTTAGCTCGTCATATTTTGGGATATGTGAAGGGAGAAGAGAGACATTTTGTAGCCCTTGAGAAGCTCTACCACTAGAAGCGTTTAGAACTCCTCATAATCACAAGACGTTTGGACAAAGTTCTTCTCTGATCTATTTTGTCAAAAACCATCCTTTTTGTAACTGCAGTTTCGGGGCGATTGGTGAACTTTGACAACTCGTCTAAACTCAAATATTTCGAGATCGGATTTGTTTTATCTTACAGTAAAATCATTCTTTTGTATCATCCGAACAGCGACAGTTCAATATCTCTGTTTCTTCTCTCTTGTCCTGGTGAATCTTTGATAAAATCAGCTTTTGCGTCAGAAGACACGTCCACAACTATTACAGACGAAAAGAAAATCGATACTTCGAAGAACATTCGAGCATGTATTGTGGTTGGACTTTGATGCATGGTACTGTGTTCAAAATAGTTTATTTTCGTTGTGTTTTGAGCTAGAAAACGGTCACGATTGAAAGTTTGCAGTATTTTATCCATATTTCTTTTTCTTTTTACAGTAGATAGAAAAATGTTTGATACGTTTTGTGTAGAGAATGAAATGGCTAATGTTTTAAAAGGAAGTTTCAAAGACAAAAAGTTATGCAAGAGATACGAAGAGAATCATTTATCCTACGTTACCCATTAAGATCAGCAGCTAAATAATTGTTCTAAACCTACGAAATCTTAGTCATCTTCATCTACTGATAATAAACCAGTTGAATTGATAAGCCATATTGCTTTACCTGCAAAACAACTAATCACGGAGTTTTTTTATGCTAAATCGAGTACCTGTACATTTATTATAATTATATTTAAACATATATACATTAAAAATGTCCTCTGAAATCAATTAAAAAAATATGGCACATATGACACAAAAACCGCAATATTGTATAAATAAGGCTAGTCAACCCAATAGAAAAAGATTAAATCAATGAAATAGAAACAATAAAAACAATCGAATCAACTGAATAAGAGTGTCGCATGTTTGAACTACCTCGACCTCTCTCGAATTGATTACGCTTAAACTCTGAACTTAGAGATTTTCAGAGATGTTTTTCATGAGAATTTAGATCTCGTCGCCAACTAAAATTTTTTTAATGATGCTTAAGTAATTCTTAGGTAATTGCTTAATTTTACATGCAGATGATGCGCTATATACATGTTTTTGTTCACATTTCATCTGACAGCCTATGTACTATAGTATATCCACCACTAGTATATCTAGAAAACGTTATTTAAACACATGAACGGTTTAAAGTTAACTTTTAAAACAAAGAATGTAAGTGACAAGGAGCAGAAACACGTAAAATTAGACAATTCTTTGTCAGATCTTGTTCTAAATCATTTTTTGAATTTTTAAACTGGCATTTTCATTAACATCTACTCTTACATCATCCATGAGTTTTTGATCGAAAAAAGGTGAGTTGTAGTTTAAAACTGATATTTTTTTAAACTTTTATCTACATCTTTTTTGGTTGAAAAATTGTTCCCAAACCATCTAGTTTGTAAATAGCTGATTCTGTGAAGTCATCGGTTTTGTTCAGGTTTTTAAGCTCTATCTAGTGATTTATTCAACAAAAAAAAAATTGTTGCTTCTCAGAGTTAGGATGTTTTCACTGTAAAAAAGTGAAATTCTAAAACTGATATTTCAAAAGTAAACGTTTTTCACATGTCTTTGTTTCCTTTTTTGGAAGAGTTTTATGATTGAAAGTTTGATTAAAAATATCATAATTATCGATCTGTTATCAAAAAACTGTGATATAAGACGAAAGATAAAATTCTCCAGAAGAGCGTGTCTGAAAACACATAAACTCGAAGTTTTAGCTCAAAGAATGAAACAGAAAGTTAGTTTAAACATGCGATACACCTATTGTTGTCACGTAATTTTATGTCAAACTGGGAAATTCATCGTCAAATATAACCAATCTTCTACACAACGGGCAAGTACGCTCAATAGCAAACCATTGCTCGAGACACTAAAAAAAAGTAGAATATATTAGGAGATTTTAAAAGAAAAAAATTATATCGTACCTTCCTATGAAAAATATGTTGACATGGGAAAGATTCTGTCTTTTCTTTTATTAAGGATTCTAAGCATATTGGACAAGAATCTCCACTCTCGGTATTCTTGCTCGCCTGATTATTCTCCTCGTTATTACGCCGATGGCGGTTGAATGTTTCCCATAGTATACTAGCCACTGTTGGCTTTTGTTCTTGTACGTTGTTGACATCACTCTGAAAATAAAAAATTGATGGTGGTTTACTCAACTCTATAGTAATTAAGGTTGTCATACTTACATTTTCATAGTGAACACCAAAATATTGAGATGGTAATAACAATTGTTCTGGTTCACTCTAGAATAGAAATAGATAGTGAAGCTGATCAATTGGTTATATTATTTTCCTATTCATCCATGTTGGAAAAAACAACAACAATTTTCCTTACTTTTGCATGATTTTCTTCCTGTTTGTTCTCAGAAATGATAGGCGCATCATTATCTTTTGCTACAATAGCTAGCACCTCTTGTTCAATACGTGCAAGTGGTATACCAGTCAGAGTTGATTGTTGTTGACGATACTTTAATAATGCACATGTTATAGCATCTCTTTAAAAAACAAATAAAAAAGTTATCAATATAAAAGAACTTATAAATATGTTTCATTCTTCATCGACAGACGTATACGGATTAACATAGATTATTATGAAACCGTTATATTACAACAAAAATAGTATACCAAGTGAACAAACTTTGAATAGGTTGGATAACGTTTTTCTAAATAAGTAACAAGCATTTCAAATGTTGTATCGTTTTTATTATTAGCCATATTGGAACCACGTTGATTTCGATAATTATTTGATATTTGTGATGTCTAAAAATATGAAAAAGAATATCTTTTTAATCTTTAACTATGATAGTGAATGAAATATCAAATAATAAGATATAATTATATTTTTAAACAAATTCAGACGTACCGATATTCTAGTTTTAGATATTCGATCAGCCATTTTTAAAAATCAATTAAAACCTGTTGATAAAAAGAATAAATAATATCTGTAATAAAAAATATCTTAGAATTAAAACACATAAATGACGAAACTCTGCCAAAAAAAAACAATCGAAAAGTTCGAGCGTTGTTCTTTCGATTGATAGCGAATAATAATTAATATTAATACATATTCAAGATTCAGTATCAATTTAAATCTAGCTGCTAAGATATCTTATTGCAATAATAAATGATATCAGACATTCCATTAAAGCTGAACATTGAAAACAAAGTATCTCAAAATGCATGACAAAACGTGTATTAAAACAGAAAAATAATTCTATTTCTTTTTTTGGAATATTTTACAAATCCGAAAAAAACAACCAATGGGATATATATTTTTTCACAAATAATGAAATCCATTTATAAAACACAATTTCTGAATACATAAACAAAAAGAAAGGTAGTAACAAAAGATACGCAAATTTGTAAAAACAAAACAAAACAGAATATTTTTCTTTTTTTTTAAAGATGACACAAGTTATTGCGAACAAAATACCAAATAATTTTCACCTGTCGAAAGTGGAAGAGAAAACACATTAAGTTTTCAGTCTTCTAACATACAAGCATAAAATAGAGTTTATTAATGACAAAATTCAGTTAACTAACGACGATAGGAGTAACTTTTGAGCGTTTTTAAATATTGACCGGGTACAATTACTGAATCATATGCCAAATTTGAGAAATGCATTTTGATAATAAAAAATATTCTTTCGTTTTACAAACGAATCGTTTATTTTCTTCATCTAATACATGAAAAAACGACAGAGTGTGAAAAAAAAACAGAACATATACAAACATTGAGAAAAAAAATACAACAATGAATTAATAATCAATTGGTCACTTTTGTTGTTGATAATGTTCCATTTGGCGTATTTTCTTCTTTAACAGTAAGTATATGTTGATTGATCACATTTAAAATTTGTTTTCGTTTTGAATTCATAATTTCTTTATCATACCAATCTGTTGGTACATCAGCTGATTTAAAATTTATCAATGGATATTTAAAAAAACATTCAGCATATTGTAAAACGTATAAACCACAATCATAAAAATTTGGCTGTTGTGGTACACGTGATATTATACCTTTAATTGTTTCACAATTATAACGTTTCTTTTGTGTTAATGACGTTAATAATGGTAATTTTTTATGTTCATATTCCAATACAAGAAATTCACGTAATGTTGCAACAACACGTGCTTTTGATCCAACTTTTAATGAATCAAATATGATAATACATGGACATTTTACCGATTTTGATGTTGTTATGATGGAATTAGAATCATCAGTACAATTATTATTATTTGTTGTCATTAAATTTTCATCTTCAGATAATGTAACATCAGCTTGTGCTTCATCAGCATCATCACTGGCATCGATACTAATACATCCGGCAACTACACGTTCATTTGACGATAGTGGAAGATGATCACAAACGTCTTCACCACTTTTCTTCTTTGTAGAATCCAGTCGTGTAGATGTTTGTTGAACTAAAAAAATGACATATAGCTAAATATAGAAAATAATCGTGATAATGTAGTAGTCATATACCAGTATGATTTGAAATTGAAATAGACGTGTTTGATTTTGATGTTGTATCTTGTGGTGTTGATGATGTTGATGAAGTATCATCACTGGTTAATAAGTCAGCATCTGTTTCAACACTATTATGAAAACAAATAATTGCTAAATACCAATGAGCATGTTGATTGATAGGAATAATCAAAAAATCTTTTTCAAATATATCAACATCACGTAACCAACGTTTAACACGATTGTAACGTCGAACAGATGCTCTAAAAAAGAATGACTAATGAACTCAAACACACATTGTATATGCTAGTTTGCAATTACTTCAACTTACGGCACAGTAGAATCGTCATCATTGCCTTTTTTTGTTAAACGTGTATAAAAAAATGAATTAAACAAATACGTTCTTTTTCGATCGTCATCAGATAATAATTCATAGTAGATATATCTAAAAAGTAGATTAATTTCATCATTACTCTACTAGTAGTAACTGTCGAATCCAGTACAGGGCCTCAAATAGGAAATCAACTTTGAGGTGTAAAACTTTTTTTCAGGGGGTTGTAAGAAAAAAAATTTTCACTGTGCGACGAAAAATAACGAAAAAACATTTTAATTTCCGCTGGGAAGATAGCACAAATTTTTATTTTGAGGGGGATGTACACCCCTCCCACACACCCGCAATTTATGGCCCTGATCCAGTAGCGTCGCCAGAATATTTTGTCAAAGGGAAACAAGACGAATCCTCTGGAAATCGAGCTTTGGCTAATCGTTTACTTGCTAACAGCTAGGACATCGCAACTTTTTAGCATTGCTGTTGAAAGATTTGTGATAATTACAAAATGAAAGTGAAAACAAACATACTGTAAATAAAAATCAATAATTGTATCATTTAAAAATTCTGCTTCGTTTAAACACATTAAATCATCGCGCGTTAAATCGAAACGTATTTGTCCATGATTTAAACAAACTGTTTTTTGTATTCTAAAAATAAAAATAATAATAATTATACAGAAGTACGAGTTTAAAAAGATTCAAATACACGACATACAAATCTGATGGACTCATAGTTGGCGCTTGCGTTCCAGAGGAGGAAGATGGAGTTCCAAAACGAGATAAATTATAAAGTTCTTGACTTCTCAATCCGACGATGTAAGCAATACCCATTCTTGGTGATCGTAATTTTAAGTAATGATAGATAACTGGTATATTATTCTTTTCAACATCAGGCGACACTGGTTTTAATTGCAGAAGAATACGACGTCTTCTTTCATCTGGAATAGAAAATAGATGTTTGTGTATATTTAAACAAAGTATTTTTTTACCTTTTGACGTTGGATCAAATGCTAAACCTTTCTCATCGGCTGATGGTATATATTGTTCAAATAATTCGGCAAATTCTTTTCGAACTTGTATCAATGCAACAGGTGGACGTGACTGATACGAATAAATAAACTGTACAACATCTGAATAGGCTAATTTAATATTTAAATTTTCGAGTGAACGTCCTTTTGAAAGTCCTAAGTAGAATAATATTTAATAGTTTACTTTTCAAAAGGAACTTTTGAAGATATTAGATACCTTTTAATTTCATTTCGATTTCTGATTCTTTTAAAAAAACCGATTCTTTTTCGACTTGAAATTCGACTATACCAAATCTTACAGTTGTACATTTAATTGTCATCGGTTTTTGTATAACGTTCATCCAGCTTGACGGTAATTCGGGTATTTGTACGATATCTTTTGACTGAATCGTTGGCCAATTTGATAGATCATCTTTTCCGTTCAACAATGATGATTGATTAAAGTCTGATAATTTGACGGTTGTTGAACTTTTCACCGCGGGTGAATCAGTAACAATTTCATCATCATCATCATCACTCAAACAAATAACTAGAAAAATAATACATTTTACCTATTACTGTTGAATAAAAGCACAATAGGATAATGTCTACCTTCAGGAGGAGTTGGTGAAACTTTCATTTTCTTGGATAATCTGTTGTTCATGTCTTGACGTTGTAATTGGCCATCATTGACTGCAAAGGGATTTACTCTCTAAAACGTTAAGTAGAAACCATAATAAGGATTTTGAAGTATTAAATTATATCAAAGAAATTTCGGTAAATAAGGTGGATACCTTTTGAGCGTAAAACGAATGTGCAACTGGATGCTGAGTTTTTTTTTCTGATATTTTTTTATCCGTTGTGGTTTCCGTTTTCGCCGTTATTAGTTCTTTTTCGTTTTGATCACCTAAACAAACAAATCTTAGTATTGTTAATTGATTTATTAAAACAAACTAACATAGCAAAAACAAGAAAAAACAATATTAGATTTTGCTCTATAACTAACATACAGTTGTCGAGTCTATCCTAACCGTCTTAGAATAGTATTAAGCGCGAAGAAGATTGGAAGAATTAATTATAAGACTAACAAGTAGTTGAAACACTCGATAACTATAAGAAAAATTCATTCAACTTCCTTTATATTTTATTCACTAATTTCAAAGAAACTATTCACTATAAAACAAACTCACCCAAGAATATATGAAATAACAGTTTTAACGTTTTCTTTTTTTCTTAAAACCGACAATACACATTACATTGGTAGACTTTTGTTCTTATCTGGAAAAAACACCAAGATGATGAACAGAGACTATAAAAAAGCGATGATTAGGACAATCTAAAAAGTTTTGTAGCTAGCTAAAAAGCTCTGTAGTTCTAGCTAAAACGTCTGACATGTGCTATGTCTCAAATATCTTTCGATGTGAGTATTTCTAATCGCAACTGAACACAACAGCTAAGTGTACGATACACTGCTCATACGCTTGCAGGTGACAAATTATCACATCGAATCTTACAATCAAAGCAGATTTTACTAAAAATTGAGTGCATATTTTACAAAAAAACGAGTGCAGTAGCAGCAGCACATACTTTAAGAGAAAGCACTGTTCGCCTGCAGCTGAAAAACAAAGAAATATCCTCTTTCAAGTTCTTTAGCAATAAACATATCGATAGCGTATTTGACAGCTCGATCTACATCAGTTCAACAAACCTTGTTAATAGTTCAACAAACACAAGGATCGTTTATACACACACGGTGTAACAAGTAAGAATTTCAGTAGAAAGAGCGATTAATGTAAATTGCTCTCATTCTAGGCGGACCAATACCGAACGGTAAGCAACACAATCGTGTAGATGGACTTTCTATTGGTGTAGTTATTACCATTCGCAGTTCATGTGTTAGATGACGCATATGGACGTCTTTGTTCTTGAATAATTATTTACATTAAGCCGTCTCACAACTTTCTGCGGAAACTTAGGTTGCATATGCCACTTGAATAAAAATCAACAGCCAGACGGATGATCGTAGCGTCATCAGTGCATAGAACAAGCTGCAGATCATCGAGATTGCTCACGACTGTTTAAAAAAAGTGAGACTTATTAAGAAGTACAACAAAGGACATGAACTTGTAAAAACGTTCATCTTGATTTAAATTAAGACTGCAGTACATGACACGAAAAAGGTTCATTCAACAAACAAAATAGCGAATAGCTGAACAGAAGTAACTTGAAATGCAAGCGATACATTTATCGTGAAAATATGACTTGATTTTTACTGTCGTACTTTACTGTTCAAAACCGCTGTATTTGCTTCAAATGTTCAGTAAGGTGATACTTAATAGCACTCAACGATTGATACGTGATAATATTCGGTTTAGATCTTACAAGCTTTTTCCAGTCGCTGGTCGTTTCCCAGAAGAACGATGTTTTTATTTTACCTAATCTTAGTTCTGGAATATGCATTTACTGTTGTAATTGATTAGTTCTTTTGTTTCTGATGACCTGCCTGACGACATCACAATCAAATTCAGTGGTCAGAGTCGGTTTCAAGTCAAAGTCTTGTTTCTGCAAGTTGCAGTAAAAAGTCGCGACAGGTACGTGTAATGTGATCACGGTTATGATCTTCAAATAAGATTCTTATCTTATAATCGCGATTGTGTCGCGATCCAAGAATGATCGCTCTGAAATCGTAATTGTCATGCTACGATCGCGATTCATTCGCTATTCTTGAGTTTTGTCCTGTAGAAGTCGCGGATGTCATGTTGCGATCATGCTTTTCTCATGAAAACGTGACGCGATCCTCCAATTCTCCTGACGTCGCGTCGCGATTGCGTATTAGTCACTACTTTAGCGCCTCGACTCTCACCCCACTCCCACTTCAAACACTGTATTCTCACGTTATTCCATTTTCGTTTCATCAGATGTTTAATTCCATTTAGTTATCAGAACTTATCTTCTTGTGCACGAGTCATTCTATCTATCTCAGTGAGTGAATATGATTCCAGTCTTTTCAATAATGGTTTAGGCTAAATTACATATTTACTGAATTCAGAAACTTTTTTTGTTTTTTCTAAAAGTGCAGTTGTTAATTAGTGAATAAAATATAAAGGAAGTTGAATGAATTTTTCTTATAGTTATCG
>CAJNOQ010003657.1:0-19527 GCA_905250885.1 Didymodactylos carnosus
CTCTAGACACGTCTCGACGATCCTAGAGGATCATAAGACTCATATTCTAAGATTTGATAAGATAATTCTAAGATCTTAGCAAGATCATACTAAGATTTTGATCACTTGAGTAAGATTAGTATAAGATTTTCTTCAGACTGCGCTGAGATTTTGCCGTAATTCGTGCAGGGTCGATTTAAGGTTCTTCAGATTTCTTCAATGTCTTATTCGTATATGAAGTTCATATACGAATAGGTTTTTCATATTATGAAGAACCTACCTTGCTCTTCTAAACATGCTCTGGTATTTGCTCGAGCGAGTATTTCCTTCCACTTCGCACATGATTTACTTGTCACGGTGCGCAGTCTTTTACTTTTTGTTTTCTCTACTAAATTAAAATTCAGTTGTTTGAAATCATCATAAAAGAAAAACGTTCAATTATGCAGTTACACTTGTGCATATCCAGTTACAAGCCTATAACTTTCTACCAGTACAGAAAAGCATCTATGATGAACATTCGCAAAAAAACAAATTTCGTATGTGCAGATTCTCGTTCATTATCAGTTTAATATTCAGTCTACTGTGGTCATCGTATAACTAAGGTTTTTGTCACTGACAAGATTGATAACACAATGAGTGATCATTGTTTTTATAAAGCTAATTTATGTCTGTTGAGACCTTCCATGCACTGTAATTCATGCCTAATTAACACCTTGTAAAGATGCGTAAATCAATGATTTTTTTTGTGACATTTACGCCTAAACTTTTCGTAGGGCAATTTTAAAAATATGGAAGCTTTTACTTTTCTATTATTTAGTCCTAGCTAATTAAACATGTTATTATGTCTAAATATATCTTATAGAGTAAACATTTCTCTTTCAAATGAGTTAAGAACGAATCATAGAAGTTTGATAGTTTTTCAGAAAATCGGAAAAGACGAAAATTTGTGCCAATTCACGTTTTTTGGTAACAAGAGTGACCCTCAACAGAGTGCTTGGCCTCTAGTTTTTTAAAAAAGCACTTTCACAAAGAGTTATTGTAAGAATAGTGGTTATTTTGTATGCTCTTTCGAACGAGACATAAATAAAAATAAAATAAAATTTTCCTCCGGACAGTCTAGGTCGGTTTTCTGACGGAAGCCCTTTTAATTTTGTTCGTATCTCCAGCGGCACTACGTGTCCAATACTAGTTTTCTTGAAAATGACTGTATGAACAGTCGAAATGCCGATTTTAAATGTCTTTAATAAATCAATGAATTATGGCTGTTGCTGTACTTAAATGTCTAGGAGTCTTCAGAGACCAGGTTTCTAAAGACTGATCCAAAACCTCAATAAGAACTGCGATGGATATTAGATTCATTCAATCGATAATAAAAGAGATCTTTATCAGAGTTACATAACTGAAGCAGAAAACTTTGCTTGTTGTCTTTAAGACTGAGTTTCATTATGATCAAATGACTGGTCATATGTTTTGTTGACTTTGCGAGACATCTTGTATCAGATTATCTTTTATCTCTCATCATTCAGTTTTTTGCAGTAAATGTGACTTTTCGTGAAACATGTAACCAAGGGGGAAATGGCACCACTTCGCTTCCAACCAGGTCAATTTGTGACATTTTTATTGTAATTTTTTTATAAGTGAGGAATTGTATGGTAGTAATATTTAATAGACACAGAAAATTTGAAATTTAAATTACTCTTAATGGTTGTATCATGTAATAACAGCTCATGTGTCAAAGTATGCTGTACTTTATTTAAAGCTATTAAGAGAAAGAGGAACGTAGGTGGCGAAAGTGAGTAAATGATTAAAAGATCTTTTTGTCGTTATCACGTACCTTCATCAGTAGAGCTTGACTGAAATGCAGCCATGGCTAACTCATTTCTCTTTGTTATTATGTCAGAATGACTCTGACTATTACTATCATTTTTTCTTTTAATAATAGGTAGATATGTCGAAATAGTATGTTGGATTTAACTGTATTATTAAATTCATCAGGATGTATCTTATTTTTATAATGAAATACTTCCTTCCATGGTTGGTATATAATATTTTTGATTGTTTTTGTACAATAGTCAATGACTAATTCAAGTTCATACCAATGCAATGTTTAATAGTAGTTCATTGTTTGAATCAAAATTTAGTGAAAATTCTATTTTTACTGCATTTTTCAAATGTGCGCTGCCAATTTTATTAAGTAAATTTGCATATAATATTTTGTTGTATGAAGGGATCACTTTTTGTATGTCCATGGCATTCATATAATGATTGATTCGCACTATTGCTAAAACAAATATCCAGGTTCCCAGGCAAAATGTGCTGCGGGAAGGCTTTCAACTCTATAATTCAATTTGATCGAAAATTTTTCTGCAGAAAAATGAAGAAGCTATGCATCATTCGTTGCAGTTTTTTGCGCTAATTCCGAATATGTCATTTTTATTGAAGTTAAATTCGACATGCCTGTTTTGGCTTCTGTCCGAAATTCATTGGTAAGTGTGCTTGTCCTCTTGCGTAATGTTACAATAGCTACAAAAGATGCTCATAATCTATCCAACATGAAAACAAAAGAACAACTTGAAGATTATTCCTACCTTGATCAAAAGATAAATATGTTCGATAGATCCAAATAATATACGAATGAGGGACATCAGTTGAAAATCTATCCATTGATCCTTGTCTAATTTTTTATGAACTTTCAATTATTCACAGGCAATTCCTCGAAAAAGTCTATCAAAAAAAATACGAAACAGAAAATATTCTGCCTCCGTACTTCAAGCACGTAATTGTAGGGCCTATCAACCTGCACGACGAAGTAATAGGCGATGGTACCAGGTGAAAGATCTTTCTGGTATTCATGGTAATTGCTTGGGTTTCATTTGCATATACGTTCACACTAGATGTAGCAAATTTCTATTCTTAATGTACCAATATAAAAATATTTTCTACACAGTAATTTTGAACCAAATGTATAAGGCCATTGTGTTTCCGATTGTAATTTACCCATCTATCATTTATTCTTCAACACATAAAATCGATCTCACAATGGAAGGTCGTGTATTGTAAGTGAAATTGATCGACCATATTCGGGTCAAATGAACACTCTCTCTGAGAAACTAACAAATTTAAAATATGAGCTGTCCTTGGCTTGTCTGGACAGAGATAGCTAGTTATTCTTTACTCATCCTCAAGTCTTTCCTTTTCTTTTTTTTTTTTTGTCTGTCTACCATCTTCTTGTATAATCGATGCTTTTCTTTTTCTTCACTGTAACAAAACGTCGTAGGAGGTATGATTCACTATACGAACAGGAACTGTAAAAGTACTTTCTGTGTGACATGTTATTCATTTTATTTTATTGTCGTATTGGATGATTGATAATTCGCATGTAACAATAAAACTCTTATGATAAAAACAGTTATCTCAAACTTCATTTTACATTTGTTCTCCTACTTAGTCATCCTTTTCCGAGTATTTGTTCCAGTCACTTTGATTGGTTGTTTTGTTTTTCGCATTCTATATTTATTGCCCTTTACATGATGTCATGCAGAAGGAAAAGACATTCTGTTGTCAATATCCACTTTCTTTATCGAAGAGACATGCAAGAAGCGGTAAGCGAAACTACACATGCAGACAATAAATTTAGCGACCTATATTTGGCATGTGAAGCAAACGATTCTGAGTGGGTGAAGAAGATTTTGAGGAACTCTAACGTATCGTTTGCGTCGCTCAATGATATTGAGTCAAACGGCAGTACTGCTCTTCATGTGGCAGTGGAACTTGGACATGAAGCTATCATTCGAATGCTTCTAGATGATTTTGGGGTTATTCGTCATCGACCAAATCGTGACGGCTTAACAGCTTATGAACTCGCCAAAAATGAAAGCGTACAACAACTGTTTCACCGACCGTTACCAGACAGACTCTTGCGTTACGCACAAAGCGTGTCGGAACAAGATGATTTTCAGTTGTACCAAATTGACTCCGAGGATGAAAATCAAACAGGTGTCAGTGAGCGAACTGATGATCAATATGGTGACACGAATGAAGAACAATCCGTGAATCAATCCAACGATGTCAAGGACAATATCAGAAATCAATACATAAGCAGTTATTCGTCACCAATTGAAATAGCTATGTGTCGCCAGGTTATCGCGATGTCTAAAACTCTCTCTCACCCATCTCGCCTTCGAACTGTTGCTGTGACTATTGCTAAAATATTGATGTGGCTCAAACGTGAACCACCGCCACCATCGCCTCATGAAAATAATTCTTCTTTATGCAAAGAATTCCGGCTGATGATAGATCGTTTTGTAACACCTCAGCATTCTCAGTATAAAAAGGCGTGTTACTTGGTAGACGAATACCTTCGAGACAACAAGATTGAACACCTACTCCGTTTGTACACATTACCGACGCCACTTTACACGCACTTGCACGAAAAATCGAACTCGTTTAACAGCACCATCCTGTGTCACTTAGAAAAACTTCAGAATCGTTATTTTCATGGAGTCACCTACCGAGGAATGGTTATGAACAAAAACCTTCTGCATGCTTATAAATGGGCGTTTGAGCACTCTAATTGCCTCATAATCACTCACGGTTTCATGTCCACAAGCATCAATCGGATGGTTCCTGAAATTTATTGTGATAATCCGCTAAACGACGGTCGAATAAGTGTGCTGATGATTTTCAATTTTTCTCAACCATCTGAAACAGCCATTCAACTCTATGCTATTCCTGAAGTTCATCTTCCATGTGTGTCAGAAATAGAAGACGAAGAAGAAGTTTTAGTGTTACCGAATACGATGTTCCGAATTACAAATATCGAACAAAGTGATCATTTTAAAGATCGCTATACTATCTGGGTAGATAATGCGCCAGTGATTAAAAGATCTTACTGTCAAATGCTTAAACTTTTTACTCGTGAAGGTTATCGCAATGTTCGCAAAAGATTTCAGAAATAAACATCTTCACAATAGTCTTAAGTTCAGCGCTTTCAATACAACATATGCTTAGTGCGTCTCATTGTTTCTCCTTTTAGGCACATTGCATAACGAATGCAGAGCTGATTTTCTGTGATGCTTAGACATCTATATTATACAGACGCTTGATAAAAGAACAATCACCGTCTCTCTATATGATGGTTTTATTGACTCAAAGCCACGTAGAGTGAGTGCATGTTCCTAACTGGAACGAGAGTTTTTAGATGTTCGTGTTTCCACTTTAATATCTCAGCGAAACCGCGAGCACATCAGCATCAATTTGACGACTGAGCAGGTACATGTCTTGTCTATCTATTGGTGAAATTTTTTTAAAAAGTTCAAAAAATAAGTGAGTTATGAGCTGCAGAATGAAGTTTCCAAATAAGTGCAGTGTTCCGAATTCGAACGCATATGGAAATGTTTTCCCAAATTAGAACGGATCTATACAAAATGCGTGTTAATCATATCATCGAACGTAATTTCATTTCTGTCTGCTACCAGATCTCAAAAACAACCATTTATTCTGGAACAAAAGTTGTTCAGCTCAATTTTCTCTATAAGATACCAGCGGATCAGTTCAATATGACAAAGTTCTCAAAAATAATTAAGCCGGTTATAAGAAATAATAGAAAATAAAAAAATTAAGAAGTAAATGACAAATCTAAACATTCAAGAATTAAAAACTGCGAAACAAAAAGTATTATTACAGGTCCCTGTAGCCGACTCCTCTTTATGCTCTGTCTAACATAAATGAATACCAACAAAAACATCAAACAGTAACAACACAGAACGAAAAACAAAAAGGAGAAGCGAAACACGAGCAGAAAGAAAGAGATGCGAATAGCCAAAGCGATGTGCAGGTATGTGAGCAACTTGCCTGTGATAAATATAAACTTCTCACACATGTGCGATAAAAAATTATGTTGTTTTCTGCGAAAGTTTTCTAGAAACCTTCTGAGAAGTTTCTGAAAGCCTTCTAAGGATCTCGAAAGTATTTGCATCGAATTCCTCATGTTTTTTAACCTACGTGAGGTTATTTTTATTATATTTGAATTGAAAATGAAAAAGTTACTCAAAAACAACGTGACCGATTTTCTCTTGATTCCAGTAAAAGTTGATTTTCTCAGCGAGGAAAAGGAATTTAAAAAAAGCTCTCCGTACTTTTGAAGCTGGTCTCGGCCGATCTAATGGTGTATGAACCAAAGGTATAGCTCTTCACTCAAAAAACTGGATAGATGTACAAGATGAGTCACACCTCACTGGACACCCGTCGACTTGGACATCCGTGGCGGACGAGTGTTTACCTTTGAAATGAACTAAAAACTTTTTGCTAAATCAGTTTTCAACGCTGATTCAGAAAAAAATAGTTTAAATCTTCCGTCTTGCAATAAAACTTCAAAAAGTCAGTTCTACGAGAGAGATCATTTTTTTCGATTTTTTAGACCCTCTCCGTATCTCGAGTTTTTCTCCATGAGAAAAAGGCTTTTTAAGACTAAAAGAATTTTGCATTAGCTGCGCCTTATAAAGGCAGTGTTTTTCTTAAATTGCATATTAGTACGCTGTTTTTCTATCCTTGCTTAATGTACAAGAAAGTAGACTTTTTTCGCGACTAGTAATACATCTATCTCGTGCGTCATAGATTCGCGTAGTGCACTTTTTACGATGACCGAATTGATATGTTCCATTACTCATTAATTTATTTTACGTTGTAGCGTTTTGACGTCGAATAACATCTTCTTCAGACACAGCTAAAGTTAAATAAAATAATTATTTTGATCTGCATTCCATCACATGAGATCAGTTGAACATTATTCAGACTGATAAATACAAAAATAAGATAGTAAATTAGATATTAATAACTCTTCTTTTATCCAATATCTTCGTGTTCTGATCGATTAATTTTTTCTATTTGTTTTTGTCATTTGGGATAATGTCTATATGAACTACGCATCCACGACGTTTGAAAAATCCAACTATACGATCCTTTTCATTGCTTTTAGGCCAAAAACACGAAAAAAAATGAAAGTAGGGGGGTCGTTAGCCCTGTGACGTATATATACGTCCCGACATTTCTTGGAAAAATTTGTATTTTCGCAAAAATAGCCGGGTGTTAAAGGGTTAATAACTAACCAATTACTAGTCCCTCAGTAAACAATAATTAATTTACGCTGCTCTTTTTTGCGAAAATACACTTTCGCTTAACTCTTTTTGCATGTCTCTTCGATAAAGAAAGTGGATATTGACAACAGAATGTCTTTTCCTTCTGCATGACATCATGTAAAGGGCAATAAACATAGAATACGAAAAACAAAACAACCAATCAAAGTGACTGGAACAAATACTCGGAAAAGGATGACTAAGTAGGAGAACAAATGTAAAATGAAGTTTGAGATAACTGTTTTTATCATAAGAGTTTTATTGCTTACATGCGAATTATCAATCATCCAATACGACAATAAAATAAAATGAATAATGTGTCACACAGAAAGTACTTTTACTGTTCCTAGAATGTTTAGGTGTTACAAAACGATCTATCATCAGCCGGAATTCTTTGCATAAAGAAGAATTATTTTCATGAGGCGATGGTGGCGGTGGTTCACGTTTGAGCCACATCAATATTTTAGCAATAGTCACAGCAACAGTTCGAAGGCGAGATGGGTGAGAGAGAGTTTTAGACATCGCGATAACCTGGCGACACATAGCTATTTCAATTGGTGACGAGCAACTGCTTATGTATTGATTTCTGATATTGTCCTTGACATCGTTGGATTGATTCACAGATTGTTCTTCATTCGTGTCACCATATTGATCATCAGTTCGCTTACTGATACCTGTTTGATTTTCATCCTCGGAGTCAATTTGATACAACTGAAAATCATCATCCCAATCGCAGCCAAAATTCATCAATTATCAACAAGACTAATTCAAACGCCGCAAAATTCGCGAAATCCTAATGGAATTTTCCGAAATCTTTCTAGAATTTTGTGAAATACAACAGAATTATTTTCTGACCACGATTACAGTCGACACACTATTGCTGAATGATCTTAATCTAGACGATGTTTCACTTCCTTTTGTTTTAAAAGTAGTTGTATTTTACGCTAAACAAACTAACAGATTTGATGATTAGCTAGTAGAACGTTAATAAGTTTTAATAAAATTTAAATTAGTCCACGCCACGTTTCTCCGTCTAGTCTATGTTATTTTCGCTTTTCTCGACGTTTTTAACTTTTTTATATATTATGTCACTGTTCATTCTCCACCTGTTAGACTTTATCACTTAATGCAGCCTATATTATGCATGGCCTAAAATGGTTCGCCGCTGGCCTTATTATTTACATAATAAAGATATAAATCAACAGAATTATGCAAGAATATTGTTACAACTCTAACACATTTCTCAGAATTTTGCCAAATACAGCAGATGTTTGACAAACCCTATCAGAATTGTGCAAATTATTTTCAGAATTTTGCGAATTAAAGCAGAATTTTGTGGTAATCCAAATAGTTTATTAACTACGATGGTTCAACAAGTTTTTCTGAAACAATTCCAAACAAGAGTTGTACAACCACTGAAGAAACGTGTAAGAGTAGCAGCCAGACAGTATGTGAAATTCAACAAATTCAAGGCGACGAATATCGGGTATTAAAAGAAAAACTGAAAAACAGTGCTGGTAATGGTAATAACAGTCAAGGTGGTAAAACAAGAGATGTACTTGATGCAGAAGAAAATGAAAATGACGATCAGGAACATAGACAACAAGGTTCATCGTTAAGTGCACAACCAATTACACAAACACGAATGATCGTGGCAAGTATTTTTGAAAATATGTTTAAAGATTTTCAAAATAGTAATTGGAGTAAGTTCTTTTGTATGTCTGTGGTTCATTCATTGTTTGTCTTATCAGAAGTTTTTGATTTTTGTCTTTCTTGTTTACCGTCGATCACATGCAGGACAACGAAGTCAGTTGTAGAAAGTGGATGGTCTTTTTACGGTGTTCTATCTTTTTGAAAAGATGTACTTTACTTAAGTCGATGGCTTGAAGACATTGGCTTGGTAAAAAATATTTGTTCTACATTTCTGTCAACTAAGAAAAATTGTAGGTGCTCGCGTTTATAGACTGTGCGGTGTCTCCGAAAGTGGAAAATTTCAATGGAATATGTGTAATAGAAAGAAAGTGTTCTGCTTCATTTAAGCACGATTACATTTTTCTTTTGTTCATGAGCTGAATAAGTTTGTCTCTATTTTGTAAACAACAGCTATTGATGTTGATCGAAGTAAGCGAGCATTTTCTAAGAAATCAGAAAAATTAAAATATTGTATTACTGTGTCTGCTTTAGTATCATTAAATATAGATGGAGATGATTTTCTGGCATTACTACTGTTACCACCAAATGATGGGACAGAGAGAGAAACAACAACAGCGGTTGACGCACTAATGACAACAACCAATGATTTAACATCGACTGGAAATAATTTATTTGAAGATAAAGAAAATGTAACTGATGGCGACCTAGGCATTGGTAAGAAATTTCTGTTATTAGATCTAAACCATTTGTACAATAGTAGCAGTAAACTGAGTAGCTTCATCAGTAGCAAAAAAAGAAATAGTAAGGCAATAGAGGTACAGTAGGTCATTGGTTATAAACATTGCTATGGTAAGATGAACATAACAGTGGTCAGTACAAGCAAAAGACGAACATTGAATGTGTTCTATATATACATGCGGGATCGAGACTTTCATTTATTCTGTTTACTGTGTTATGTAGTCTTTATTAAAAACCCAACATCTCAAGCAGAAAGAATTTCATTCAAAAAAACAAGTGTATATGTCATCATCTATCTGACTGTTCATATTTTCACTGTTACCATCTGCATCCTCTTTGTTACTCGCCTTCGGCGTGTTACGGCGTTACCACAGTGTTTTTTTCGTGTTTTACGCGAAAAAGTTTTTTCAGGACTGGAACTGAAAAACCTTAGTCCCAGCCATGTCTACCTCTGGTTGAATCGAACTGGATATGTTGTGATGCCGAACCATGAGACAGAACCCTGGTAAAAGCTCGAAATTCTTGAAAGTATGTCAGTTATTCTGTCGTTTTGTAACTCCAAATTTTAATCGCAATATGTTACAAAATATAAAATTTCCATCTTTAGATTTAACTTGTGAAAGAAATAATATGTGTTTGAATCAAGAAATACAAAAACCTAATTCTTCTAAATGTATTTTTATTCTTTTAAGTTAGTGGAAACGACGACAACAACATTTGATCGTGCTACATTAGCTGAACAAAGTTCAAACAATACTGGTAAAGTGGTTACCAATATGTCTGATGTTTTTGTTTGGTTTAAAAACTGAGTGAACCAATTCTTTTTTTAGAATCAGCAAGTGATTTTTATGAAAAACGAGTTACCAGGAAAGCCGTTCTGTTATTAGTCTTGGTTCAGGTAAAGCTGTTTGTTAGATAAAAATAAACGAGTAAACAGTTTATTTTAGCTAGAGTTACTGGGAGAGAGTGTAGAATATTATTTTCAACACGGTTTGCCTATACAAATTAGTAATAAGTATGAGTAGTGTGTACACGCAGTACGATGCCGAAGGCCTGATTTTCGCTGTTTAGGCTGAGACTGAAAATGTTTATCTAGATTTATGTCGATTCTTAAGAAATCAAATAATTTGTTCAAAACACCTTTAACATTCCACAGAATTAGACTAATCTTGGAGTTTAAGTCTGCTAGACAAATCGTACGCATATTGATGGTAAAGAAAATGTTATTGCATAAGGTGCATAAGCGAGTACAAATGGGAGTGATCATGAAAAAATTATCAGGCCAATGATGCACAATCTTCTCTCATTTCTTCATAGTCTTTTGTAGTATTTTTTTCTTTCCCTCTTAACAGTTGAAAAAACTTTATTTTTGTGACCTGTAATTGAAATATTTTGTTTGTAATTTTTAAGTTGTTTTACACCATTTATTACAGTCATTGTAATAGCACATTCTGATATTTTTTCAGAGTAAATGAAGTGAAATGAATTGTCTTCATGTTTATATTGGAGCAAAAAAGGGTGCAATATGAGTTTGAATTGATTCTCTCTATCAATGCAATAAGAATCGACTTGCTATTTCTTTCTCGTTTCTAGAATAACGGATTCTCGTGGTTTTTCTTAAAAAGAATAAGGGTAGAGGTATTTCTTTCAGCTTTTATTTGAAAAAAAAGAGTATTTTGTTGTAAAAACCGAAATATGGGCGTTCAGCATATCTTTAGAATTGAATTGCGAAAGGGACACAATTCTGGTGCTGCCTTGTTGCATTTGTTGATAATCATATCTCTCTTTTGATGTATCTGTGTGTTTTCAGATTTGAATAGTATGGCTAGTAACAACAATAATGATAGGACGGTGTTGAAATTTGCAGATCATTTTATTACTGTTAATTGTGCATATGTGCAGTCTCAATGTCATTATGACTTGTAAAATATTTTTTGAATACCGTCAAGATTTTTTTCGAACGATCAACATCATTTTTATCAAATAAATCATTTAAATAATCAACAACAGATATTTTTTCTAGCACATTTGTTGTTTTGCCGGTTATGAAAAAATGTTACCAGTTTTATGCGACAAATTTCGTGTTGTTTGTTTTCGGTTTTTCGAACTTTCTGTTGATTGTGTTGATAAAACATGACTTGTTGTGCACGAAGCTAAACCAAACATTTCATTCTAAAACTTGTTAAGGGCAATAAACGTAGAATACGAAAAACAAAACAACCAATCAGAGTGACTGCTCAGGAACCTGTTTTTTTCGAGACCAGTATCTTGTTTTCTGGCCAGTATCCTGGTTCGCTCAAGAATAGGATCTTGGTTACTTGATTGAAAAACTTTTCGTTCAAGAAGATCTCTTAAAATAAAGTGTTTCTTAAGGTAATTGACATACTGATTTCACCATGTTACCCGGTTTTCTCTTCGGGAACATGATGTAATCAGGATGAGTTATTCACCTCAGACTCGCTTCGCGGTTGAGCTTAAAAGAAGTACATAGCAATTCTATTCATAAACACGCTCTGACCAGATAACTGATTTTCGAACCAGATTACTGATTTTTCTGGCCAGTCACCGGTTTCCTTGCCCAGGTTCTGACAAAATTCATGACCAGAAACTGGAAAAAAACCCAAAACCAGGCACTGATGTTTGATAAGACTAGTCACTGATTTTATGCCCAGGATCCTGACCAGGTCATCAGATCGTTTACTAGAATAGGAGTTTCGTATATAAACTAGGAACTTTTCATATCTGACTGGCTCCAATTCTATCAATTAGATCTGAAATCGGTGCATGAAGTTGTCTTCGTAAAAAAGCTATTTTTTGTTCTGCTGAAAAACACACATTTTTAAAGATCAACGTTAACATACACAAGGACCAAACAAAAGTATAAAAGTTCTAACAGAACGATTTTTCTAAAATAAAATAGATCTTAGCTTTTACTTTTCATCATTGTTGTACAATTTTTGAAATGTCAATTTATCCCAATATCCTCGTTGAAATATGATTTTCTCATCAACAATATGAAAGAATCCACAACCTCTAAAACCAAGAGGATCTTTCCATTCCAATATTGCCCATTCATCATCTTGAAAAATATTTTCTGGTATACAAATCATTTTTGCTTGGCGAAATTCGTTTTCGAACATTTGTTTTATTGCTTGTTTACCAATAACTGGCTTTTCATTAGCTACCTGATGATTAACAGCATTATCCGAATAAAAATTGGCCAGAGCATCTATATCTGCATTGTTAAATGCATCGATCCACTTTTTTAATACTTCTTTTGGTTCCATTTTGTTTTCTACAATCATAATCGGTTGGGAGAAAATTTTTCTAAGAAGAAGGTACGACGATGGCGAACCAGAGTGAATGCAAAAAATATTTTAGTTTGAGCCAATATAGGCATATTACAAGTTAAAGCAATACCCAGATTGAAAGGTTTTTTTCCGAAGCTTTCAAGTAACACCATAAACTATGATTCAGAAACAAGGACAACAACGATCGATGTTCATCCAAGAAAACAACAACTGAATGGATCTTAGAAGTTTAGTTCATATAAAATGACGAAAAACTTCTTTAACTGCCAAAATCCGAACAGATTTATGTAATCCACTAGCTGTGTAATATTTCAAGGCTTGTTTAGTTTATTTACAATGATATATTACATTTCAGATGGATGTAAGATGAACTCATATTTTATGGTGTTAAATGGTGATGGATTTTATCAAAATAACTAATTAAATCATAACTCGACAAAGTCAAATGCACTCGCAAAGCATTTGTACTGCTTAGAAAATCTACTGAAATCAATGACTTATTCACAACTCATCAACTCGAAAAGCATACGTAAAAGCCTGTCTTTTTTTATGCTATTGTACCTCATCCACTTTTGGAAGGCTTTTAGCAAGTAAGAAAGTAGAGCAAAAATGCTAAAAAAGTGCCGAAAAAAATAATCTTATTTACTTACGAATTAACACAAGCGTCTAAGGATATTTTTTGGTAAGGATAAAAGGTGAGTAAGAGAGTGCGTTTCTTCATTATAAATGGAGATATGATGAAGTGAAATAGCGGTCGGTCTCATCATAATATAATTCTTTTTCCTTTCTTTTTTTTAATTCAATACGTAAAAAAAGAAGAAAAAAAGCCATTTGTTATATATGTTCTAGTCACTGTTACAGATGTTCAATATCTACAAGCTGCGTTAAATTCACATCTACGTCTACTAAGAGGATATTGCTTCGTACACGATCATCCCACATGGGCACATACAGCAGCACATGATTGCTTATCTAGTAATCACATAGCATGTACGGATAATTATCTAGCTGTTAGTCCCGATCTCAATGTTACTGAGAGTGTGTGAGCTTGGATGAATCGTTATGTACAGAGATATCATCCAAATTCTCAACAACGCTTAGAAGAGTTAGTTGAAGAAGCATGGAATATGATACGTTGGTACGTTAACAACATTCAAAATATTTGTCAGCAAATAATTGCAAGTCAAGACTGGGCAAAGCATAGGCTAGTGGAAAATTTCAGGCCCAATCAGAATACATAGAATTTTTTTTCTAAAATGTAGTTGTGTATTCATAATAAATTAAAAAAACACGACTGAGACTATTTTTTTCCAGGGAGATATATCTCTCAAATTCATGTGATTATTCACATAAATATCTTAACTTGAGTTACCTAATTTAAACCAAGAAAACGTCGAGTAGTTGGAAAAATTACTATGATCAAAAATAAAATCAATGTGGTTGAACGAGAACGTTTTAATTTTAAACATTTGCATTTCCAGAAACCAACCTCCAACGTTTTCTAAGAGCTAGTCTCACTCAACTACTCAGGACCACCACTATCGATTACAGGTCTCTTACCGAAGATCGATGGAAAACACGGCGCTATTAATCTCCGAAAACGTTTGTTTCTTTTCATTAAAAACAACCACACAACAAAACAAAAATGCATTAGAATTGTTTTTAATAATCAAAATATTTTGGAGAGAAAAAGTGTGAATTATACAGAAATGACAAAAAGCAAAAGTATTTTAAAGTTTTCTCGACCTAAAACTGAGTCATAGAATCATTCATTTCTTTTATAAAATAATAATGTACTATGTATTTTTTTATTTGTTTGTCGTCATTAATTCAGTGTCTCGATTTTTGTTTAACCTTTTTAAGAAGGTAAATAAACTCTTTTCAATGTTAAAAAAACAGGTAAATATTGCTGCTGAGCAAGCAACATTTGCCACAGAGACACGCATTTTGTTCATGATTTTCTCCTTTACTTTGACTGAGATTGAACAACGACAGGTACCTAACATAAAATTATAGTCCGTTGTCAGAGATGCACCGAGAAGGGTACTCAATACTCGACCTTTAGCCTCAATATAAAAGTTCCAGTATCGAAATTTTCCAAGACTCGAGGCTATTTTTTTGTTCTGTATAGAAGATTTCTCGGATTGGGTGACGTTCATTAAAAGACTTTCATTAAAGCGTTTTGTTTTTCATGAAAGTATCGGAACTTTCATTAAAATGTCTCTTGCAAAACGGCTGTGATCTAGGGCTATTGCCTCATTTTCCATGAAATCGGCCCACTTACTTTTTCTAGAAATGGCTTCTTTCATAAATTCAAAACCACCATTTCTTGTTAGAAAAAAAAAAACAGAAACAAAAACAAATTCATCTGCTTCGGCACTTACTTCTGAGAAGAGAAACCGATATACCTTGGAACTTCGGGTGACAGATGCCTTTTATTCTTCTCTGAAAAGTAAGATCTTATGGAGTTATCTTCAGTGCACTCACCTTTAGTTCAGTTCATGAGCGGCACAGTGGGCTGCCACGTGGACATTAGGTGAAAACACGAAAGTGAGTTTTTACAAGATTTAAGTGGTGTCATATAAACTGTGAATAACGCTCGATTTAATGGCGCAAAAGTTTTGTTTTACCTATTAAGGTCGTTGAGATATCCTATTTTCAAAAATTCGCTACTTTTCAGCGACCTCTGGAAAAAGAAGCATGTAGCACAAAAAGGAAAAAAAATGTGCACATGAATTTTGTATACACGGAGCGAGCCGCTCTTGCTCTATCGATCCGTAAATTTTTTTTATTTCAAGTGTTTTCTGTCGGAAATACCCAACTTCTTATTTACGTCCGAAACATTCTCTTCAGTAAACTGAGTTCCTAAATTTTCCTTATCTTCCATTGTATTGAAACTTTCGTAGATTGTTGACCTTTACGTAACACATCTCTAGAGTTAGCATAAAGATGCATAAATACTTCTGGCCGAAGTTATAGACTTTAAAAAAGAACGTTAGTTTTTTATGTAAATTCGACTTTTCTCGTTCCAAAAGCGGATATATTTAAAGAATGTTAACATATTCGGAATCAGCGTGAAAAACTGTCTCGAATAAATAAAATTCAAAACATTTTTACACAGAAAATATTTCGATCACACTGAATCGTAGCGTAGGAGTTTTAGTACGTGTTCAGCAGTTATGCATGTGGACCTATGCTGTAGAAGCGGTACGTAAGTCTATAAACACGTTTTCTGTAGGTTTTCGAATATGCTCTTTCCAATGGTGAGATTTTCGAAATCCAAACATAATTTTTCCCTGGTTTTCTAAAGACCGAATCTCTAGGAAAGCCAGAAAATATTATTTTTGAATTTCGAAAATCTCATCATTGGAAAGAGCATAATCAGAAATCTATAAAAAGTGTGTTTATAGACTTACCTACCACTTCTACAGCATATGTCTATGTGCCTACTCAAAATTGCCCACTGTGAACGGCTCAAGGAAAGTCTTTCTTCACCCATCTTTTAAAATTAGAAAAATTTCTGCTCGATTTTCTAAGCAAATGAGAAGATTCTATACAAGTAATAATAAGAGTAGCTACAAAAAAAGATTTCGGTCATATCGAGGCTATAGTATATTATATGTAGGGCACTTTTCATATTCTGCTCTTATTAGTGAATTCCAGTGGTGTAGAAATCTTTAAGATAAAAAGCCGTCATGCTGTTGTATATCTGAGGCAGAACAAAGTACAATTATGTTTTCGAATTTCAAAATGTTTTATAATGAACCGTAGAATTTGCAAGAACGGTATTAACAGGACGATTTTCTTGTGATGGTTTTTTTTATGTATAGTTTTCTGGTGAAATTTAGTTTGGTGAGGTAGTTGTTTTTTCATACTATTTTTATGATAAAAAGCGCTCATAGCTTCGAAAATCCGGTTAATTTTACGTTGAGATTGTTCCTATTTCTCTCACTTTTTGCCAAAAATGTGAGGCAAAACGTTTTAGACCCTAAACGTTTAATAAATTTTCAATTTGCTGCACCTTACTTTAGTCAGTTTTACTGTCCTCGAGGGATAACTGACTATTACAACGAAGGATCGCTCTTGTGGGTTAATGAATTCAAACTAAATTTTTCAGTCTTATGGATTTTTGGGCAAAAAGTGAGACAAAACTTTTTAGACTCTAAACGTTTTATTAAAGCAACCGCCATACGAATTCAATAATTTTTTAAAAACATTTGAAACCAGCATTTTGACTATTCACGCCGTCATTTTCAAGAAAAGTAATATAAGTTTATTGGTTCAGGAAAGAAAAGTAGGTTTGATAAGAAAGCCGTTGATAACCTTGCAATGTTTTTTGGTGAGATTTAGTTTGATGAGGCAGTTATTTTTTCATACTGTGTTTATGATAAAAATTGTTCATAGCTTTCAAAATTCGGTTAATTTTACGTTGAGAATGTCCCCATTTCTCTCACTTTTTGCTAAAAATGTGAGATAAAACGTTTTAACTCTAAACGTTTAATTACAGCAATCGCCATATGAATTCATTAATTCCTGAAAAACATTTAAAACCGGCATTTTAACCGTTTGTGCAGTCATTTTCAAGCAAAGTAATATTGAGCTTGTAGTGCCGCCGGAGAGACGAATGAAAATTCTTGCGATGCACAGCCCGTAAATTAATTAACGGCTGCTCTGATTAAGCGTTTAGTTCTATTTAGTTTAATGGTTCAGGAAAGAAAAGTAGGTTTGATAAGAAAGTCCTTAATAACCTTGTGTGTTTGAAACGAAAGAACGTCGATTCTATGTAGGACACTTTTCATATCTAGAGGATTTTAATTGAGAAGAAAATTATCGCATGATTCAACGACTGTGCGTGACATATTATTGACATATTATACCAGATTAATTTGTATCTCTCATCATTCAGATTTCTACAGGAAACGTTTAGTTCTATTTTATATCTCCATCTCTTTGAAAACGCCTAGTTGAAAGTAATCTCTGTCAATGGGGTACAGCTGAAACAGTGGAACATTTTCTTCTACATTGTCCTTTGTTTATTCCTCATCGCACTACAATGATGAAAACCATCACTGACTCCATAACATGAAAAATTAGAACTGATGTTAAAAATCTGCTATTAAAAGATAGGTTTAATAATCGATGAAAATATTCCACAATCAATTCTGTTGTTATAAAATATATCGAATACTTAAAACGATTTGATAGGTAATTTCTTGTACATATCCACTACTCCTTTTATCTATCTCTTTTTCTTTTTTTTAAACGATAGTAATTGACTTTGTTGTTATTTTCATTTGTCTACGTCACGTACGTTTCTCCTCAGACAGCTAGATACAATGCTCTATGACTTCTGACTGTCTGTGATGTTTATTGGAGTTGTCCATAAATACAGATGAAACTAGACTAACAATAAGAGAAAAAATATTGTTTTCTTACATGGTGGTGACAACTTTACTGCTAGTGATTATATACTAGGTAAATTTAAATCGGTTTTAGCAGATACATGTCAAATAGTATGTCGTTTAAAATCAATTACGTATAAAAATATATTAATTCGAAATGGTGTAATCTGTCTATTTCACGCATATAGTGATTAGAATATCAATCTTAGATTTGAGACGAATCAGCTAAAAATCACGAAAAATATATTCTGTTATGCGATTATAGTGAACTGAAAACTATTCGTATTTATGAATGTAAGTACTACTATAAAAAATATATTAGGCATCATTAAAATATTTAAGATAAATTTAAAAGGGTAAGAAACTTTAAAAATATAAAAAAAATACCTTGGGCCATCAACATTTAGAGTAACCGAGAAACTTTTGCTTTCAACGAGTGAATAAGTCTACGGAGCTGCACCCAATTTGTAGACGATAAAAAGGCGTCATGATGCTCTTACATGAGTTCTATAACCTTACATGACAGATGAAAAAGTGCGCAGAGTAAGCTATAAAAAGTCATGTGAAACAGATCTATCAGAGTTACACATGGTTTGCAAGGAAAGGGTTCGCATAAAACTGATGATCGGGTCACTTTATTTTTTGTCTAAAACTGATTCTGTAAGTAGTAGAAAAGTATTAGCAATCGGTTTTAAGTCATTTCGCGTACTTGTGGTAACTGAAATCGGAGTAACTCTTCGTCAATAGGGCGCCAATAGCTCATCCCTCAAAGATCAGCTGTAAAAGGTGTTTCCCTCATGTTTCTTTCACGTAGGCGACAAAGTAAATATATATCATTGGATAGCCCCTAAAATTCTCTACAGAATCACACGCAGCGTGTGACATAACAGTTAACAGCAGTGATTTACTAGCAGTAAGGCGCGTAGAATAATCGTATCTATACAATACAATAACGGGTGCTTCAGAAGAAATTACCTTCTTGGTATTTTCGACTTTTCTTCTATCGATTTGAGTTCCTTCTTTTTGTAAAAGATGCGCTTTGAAATACTCTACAAAATCATACCTAAACTATAATTTCAGAACTTCAGTCAAGACAACTAAGCCAGTTAGATGAAAGTTGAAAAGAATAAAAGCTTTACAAACTGAAATTTTTTTTTTTAAGTAGATCACTGTCACGTAAGGCACTCTCCTTAGCTTATAATGCCTTTGTTCTTGGAAGAATCAACTATGCAAGTGTCATCTATTCAGGCACAACTGAATCAAACTTAAAAAAACTTAATATCTTACAATATGAGGCTGGGCGTGCGATCC
>CAJNOQ010003658.1:0-19527 GCA_905250885.1 Didymodactylos carnosus
AGCGTGGATCATTCTGTGATCACTCGCTACACATCTGAAGATCAGTGAATGAAGAAAAAAGATGCAACCAATACTATTGTGCCATCGCCGACAAATGTGAATGTGTTTTCTCTGATCGATATAAAAAGTCCATCTAAGTGCGTTTAAAATACTGCATAACATTGAAACGCGTTTAAACTACCTTCAGTTTTTTAAAAGGCAAGATATGTCCGAACATACTTTTCTCCCATTAACATCAAAAATGCTCGTTTAGAAGCACCCTTAGGGCCATCTTGATTTGAAAAATGCGTTCGGGCACGACGTTTTTGGAAAAATTAAAGAAAAATATGCCTGAATGTTTCTTTCTATCAAATTTTTCCACTGAGTAAAGAATTGAAAAGAAACTCATACTTAGTTAGTATACCAGACTAAAAAAGGAAGTTCGGAAAAACAAAAAACAAAAACGAAATTCGTGCCGTTACACCCGTATGTCCCTTCCAAGGGACATCATGTATCCACGCAGCACAGCAACATTACTTAAGTCCAGATATAACAAGGATGTACCGAAGAACTATAAGCTTCAATGCAGTAGTTATTTCAGCTGCAGCTATAATAAAAGTGTCTTCGGGTGTAAAGGGTTAAGTGACTATCGAATGTGGATGTATAAAGATACTCAGCGTAGGTTATTGTTTGAATAAAAAAAGACTTATACATTTGGTCTGAGACCACTGTTAAAAATTTATATTTAAATGGTTTCATCATATTCAATATTTTAGAACATTTTGTATAAACGTATTTTATATGTGCTTTCCAGGTAAGATCATTTGATAGTATAACACCTAAAAGTTTATGTTCTAAGACAGAGTTTAATATTGTTGTGTCAAGAAGAACGAAATATATTATAAAATTAGAAGACTTTCTTGTAAATAGCATACATAAACATTTATCGATATTTAGAGGCAACTGCCATTTTACTGACTATCTACGCACTTTTATCAGATCGCTATTCATATCACCGACTAATTGATGTCGATCCTGAGCACTCAGATACATTGTGGCATCATCCGCAAATAACCTAATTGTGCAATCCATGTCCTCGCCAAAGTCATCTATATAAATCAAAAATAAAATAGGGCTGAGTAGTGATCTTTCGGGCACTCCTCGATTTATCTTGCGTGGAGTGGAAGCCTGACAACCAACAACAGTGAGGATTGATCTGTTAAACAAGTAACTTTCGAACCATTTCAGTAAGTTTCCCCACACTCCCTTCTTCTCCAATTTGTAGAGAAGGGCACGATGTCATACCATGTCAGACGCCTTGGAAAAATCGAGAAATACCGCCATACCATCCTTACTGTCTCAAAGGTCTCTTCCATATTCAAGATCTTTATATATATCGTGAATAAACTCTATTAATTGTGTGACTGTGCTATATCTCTTACAGAAGCCAGATTTGCATAGAGCTGAGAAGTTTATTATTAGTTAAATGTTCATATAGTGCGCAAAAAACAACGCGCGATGTGCATAGTTAAAACAGGGATGTGATCGAGACTAACTTTAGAGCTAGGGAGGGGAAAAACATAAGGAAGATTATCATTAATGCGAGAAATGGTACAAATGGATGCGAAATGCTCATTCAGAAGCTCTGCTTTATCTAAATTGCCATTTACCCACTCTTGTTTTTTACTTTTTAGGCCTGGAATACTAGAGATTGCTCTTCTACCTAAGCTAGACTTTAGTACTTTCCACCAGGTCTTTTTATTAACCTCAATGTTATTTATTCGGGTAAAATATTTTTCTTTTACTTTTACATATGCATCAAAAAAGCGTTTCGCTGCGGAAAGATAGAGCTCTAACTTATGCTTACGTTCACAGATTTATTGGAGGATATCATTTTTTTATATTTCTGACATAGCTTATTTCGTTTAAAATAAAGAGTTTGAAGACTTTCAGTGAACCAAGGTTTATCTCGTTCCCGTAACAAAACAACTTTTGAAGAAATAGTTAGATCTGTGGCCTTTAAAATACATTTAGATAGTGTTTGACATCAAAGGTCTACATTACTGACACCATACAGAATATTAGCATAAGTTATAAGTTGTTTTGACAGAATATAAGAGAAATATCTGCAATCAACCGCTTTGTAGTTATAAATGGTGCGTCTTGTTGAAACAGAAGAATAATACACTGAATGATTAAAAAAGAACTGAACCACAGACTGATCACATTTACTACAAAGAGGACTCAAAAACATCAACCGAATGTATCATATTTAGCTTATTCACAATTATTAGGTCGAGACAAGTCTGAGAAAGTGGTCTGGTGGCCTCACTCATTAACTGTGATAGATTTAGAGTATCAAATAAATCAAAAAGTTGCACACCCTCAACTGTCGAGAATAGTACAAATTGTGATTTATTGGATATCCATCTATTATTATGCGCTTTAAAATCAACTAAAAAAATCAGTCCATCAAATTTCGATGTTAAAATGACAATGTTCTCAAAATAATCGAGAAAGTTTTTATATACATCAAATTTAGTAATCGCCACCTTCCACATTAGCTAGTAAAACTATCGGATAAAACGTGCAGATCATCGACTATGACAAATCCGTCAAAAAGAATGTCAGGTACAACTTCGGCTATTTTGAAAGAGTTGAATAGTTTTCTAAAAGAAGAAGCACTGGACAATAATCTTATATTAATTAAACAACAGTTGTTTCCATGTTTAGCTAAATTAGCCCTCAAATATTTTACTGTACCTGCGACGTCAGCACCAATAGAGAAAATCTTCTCTCGAAGTGGATTCATAACGCGTCCACATAGAGCAACACTTTCCTCGTCAACATTATGCTTGCTGACATTTTTAAAGTGCAACAAAAATTTAGATTGAGTTGTTTATTTTGTCGAGTGGATTTTCATGTTGATATTCAAGCATATTAGTAGTTTAAATAAAAGAAGATTAGAACTAGAGAATGGGATTGATCTATATAACTCGTCACAAAATCGGGAGAATTTCTTTTCTCTCTTTTTAAAAACGTGTAATCGAGTAAAATTTTCTTGCACTCGTACTCATACTTGCCATGAAATACTCGTACTCGAAAAACTGTGTACTCGCCCATCTCTGCTTCCTAAGGTTTACAATGTGTGTGTAGCTTTTTTTCACTAAACAATTCACAAATTTAATTGCTTCGCGCTAAGGACGTGAGGTGAAGATACTTGAACAACTTAGCACAATTCTTTTTCAGCCTGTCAAGTTACATAAGAAATTGTGGTTGTTAGTCTTTAAAAAAGTTTTTATATCTGAATATTTGAAAATGTGTACTGTAGTAAGGAATCTTTTTGATATATTTTGTACGATTGACATTGAGATGTATCCTTGTAAGATATGCTATCGGATAGAGCTCGGAGAGGTCTATCGGATGGATTATTTATCTCGTTCGGCACAAGTTTGAAAGCGAATATTTTCTCGAAATACTGTCGAAAACTGCCTGAGAAAAATCCGTATTTTGTTTCTTAAAACTTTTATGGATAATAAACGTGAAAGCTGAATATTTATCTAAACGAGGGAGTGAATCTCCATCCGTTTCCACTGCCTAATCAAAAACACTGATCTTAAGTATATAATCACTTGCTCATCTTACTAGAATCATCAGAAAGAACTTGTTAGAGACACACGAATAGATTTTGAACATTAGTGAAAATGACAGGAAAATACCAAGAGAAACTCTTTTTTTATTGCCACTCTGTACATTACGGTATTCTAACGGGTGATCCAAGATAAATTGCACTAAATTCTGCTACATTTTTCTCTCATTTTTCATCTATGAAAAATATGCCCTAATATACCAAAAGATAGAGAATTTCAAGCTCTACAAAACTGATGACTTCGTTTTTGAAACAAATTTTTCTTATCGCCACCAAATTAAAATGATTCACGTCTAATCAATCATTCAACTGCGATTTCCTATTTTCTGCTGGCATTTATTGATTTGTGTAAGCTTTTGCTCATCAAGATCGATGCTAAAAGTAAATTATTTAACACCAATAGATAGAGAATTTTGTGCTCTATGCTTCCACGATCTTTTCAATGTTCCTGTTGCTGGTGTTCAGAAGAAAAAGACTTGGAACTGACACCTGTCAGTATTTTTGAGTTCACTTTGGAAAACCGTGTTTTCAAAAACCAGACTTGCTCTACGAGAGATTTATTATTATGTAGAATTTAATTCTGAACAAAACGATGTAAGTGTTAGATTGAACAGTGAAAACATTTAGCTTGTTTCGAATTAATAAATAACAATGGCATAGATCTATCAGAAAAGGACTTTTTTCGGCACTTTACTCGAAAACTGTTTCTTCAAAAATATTTCTTCTAAAATTCTGAAACATGGATCCAAAGATGCAAAATTTTACGGAGAATTTCGTGAGATAGTTGACATTTCAGCGGGACCTTCATTTTAAAAACATTTCCAGATTTTTCGTTTTTTTCACCGTTGCAGTTGGACAATTAAGTAGATGTTCATCTTTTAAATTTTACGCCAACAAGAAAGACTTATTTCAAAAACAAACTCAACAGTTTTGTAGAACTTGAAATTCTCTATCTTTTGGTATATTAGGGCATATTTTTCATAGATGAAAAATGAGAGAAAAATGCATCAGAATTTAGTGCAATTTATCTTGAATCACCCGTTAGAAAGAGACTTTTGAAATTCTTAAAACGTTTAGGATATTTAATCGACAATCAAACGAAATAGTTATACAATTAATCTTTCCCGGAAATTTTCTTCTAAAATGCTGAAGAGCATTTTTGACAATAAATGTCTTCAACAATTCGACAAAGTGAAAAGTTATCGATTCAGTTATAGAAATGTAAGTGCGACCTGGAATTTCTTCGTTTATGTTTGATCTACGATCTTACTCTACTTTCGTGAAGATTAATATCTGGAAAACGAGAATCAAATCACAACAACAATATTCGGAATTCAAAGCGTACTGTCTCCAACAGGAATATTCGATCAGACACAAAGATGCGTTTAAATGAGAAGATCTTGTTGAACAATCTTGAGTCGTTATTAACGACTCGTTAATAAATATCAACGACTTTCAAGAATTAAAGCAATATCTTGAAATAAGATCAGTTCGAGAAAAAGGGAGAATCACAGCAATCCATAAGATGTGGCAGTGTGACGGACGGCCGTATACAGAATGACTAATGAGTGTGACGGACATACATTCACATGGGTATATCCATGCGGGTGTTCTGTGGAATCAGAGAAGAGCATTTACACCTATCCTGGGTGCGAACGCGGACCGAAGGGACGCATAAGCATTGTCTCAAATTCTGAAACATTTTTAGACCTCTGGGGTTCTTTGCGGAGTCTCGTGAAAACTTTTATAGATTTGTAATACATTATGAAGTTTACACATCAAGTCAGAGAAATATTCATAACATATTGTAGATAGTCCCTGGCAAACGCCGACCGAAGGGAGTGGTGAGCGTTGTCTTCTATTCAAAGTCACGGAAGGTCGTTCGCAGATACAGGTTCCCAAAGTCTATAGACCGAATGAGTGCGGACCAGCGTTATCTTTTTTTGTCTGGTATGCTTAAAAAAGCTTCTACTTTTCTTCCTTAAGATTGGCTTTTCCGTGATATATATGACAGCCGTTTTTCCGTATTTTAGACACATACACACAGACATGCATTTATTTTGCAAGCCCCTAGACTAAAGTCAAGAGAACAAAGAGACAAATCGAAAATCTGGGATAGTAATACCATTGTGAAGAGACAGATGACCTAAAAATATTCCATTTCAGTTTTCTATTTATCTTATCCATATAGCACTTATTGAACAAGAGAAAGATGGTGAAAACAAATAAAATAAGATAACTAAAGTGGCCAAGCGGAAAGATTCATCCTTGTTATGGAGCGGGAACTACTCTTTTAGAGATACCATTAATAGCTGCTGTTACAATAGTGTTTTTACTAAAATTGTGGTACGCTCTCATCGTAAAAAACATCGCTCAATTCTGTAGTAACAAGATCGAGTTACAACAAAATGAGTAATATTCTCAACAGTATATTCATTCGACTTATAGTCAATGGACTGCGTGAATCCATGTGATTCAGGTTATTTATGTTAATACATGGGAAATAGTAACTTTGTCTTAGTTCTTCGTTAGACCGTCCAGTTGACTCAGTACTATAGACCTTGGTCTGCTCGCCTAGTCAAGTTTATTGTATCTTTTCTTAATAAACAGGATTATGATTAAAAACCAAAAAAAAAAATAGTAACGTCATGCGTTTATAAGTTTGCGAAAGTGCTCTTATCAGTGTTGTGATTCAAAGAATTTCTAAAACTCCTCATTAGTGCCCACTACCATCGCTTGGCTGTTGTGTTGTTATAAGCCAACTCGCTATAATTTGTAGAGTTTTGATTGATATTGGTTGCTGATATGTTCATTTTAGTTCGTCATGTGCAGTGAATTCTAATATTTTATTTTGTCTGATTTGGAAAGAATTACTCGACGAGTCATCCTAAAGTGCGGAGTGATGGATCAGCCGTGATAGTAAGACGAGTCCTTCAAGTGCTCACGATATAGATATATGGTAAATAGAAGAGTATCGTGCAAAAACTCCATCAAATTTGAAGCAGTGGAAAATTTTAGAAACTCAATATACAGAATATACCTTTTCGGAAACGCTTAGCAAACAAGGAAAAATTATTTCTTTCGACGTCAAAGCGCCAAGCAAACACTTTTTTTATGAATCGATAGATCGTAAGATGAAATTTTAGAATATGTATGAGTTTTTCAACGGTGCTTCTTAGTTTAGGCAAAAAAGGTTTTTATTTCTTAATAGCTAAGTGTTCGGATGAAATTTTCACTATGAATTTCGGGTGAACTATGGCAACCGGGATAACAATTTTTACGCCATTAAATAGACCATAGTTTGAATTGATAAGTGACTTATGAAGACTTATTTTTGACGGTTTCTCTACACATGAGATAGCTGAAAATCTATATAACGACAATTTTATCCTTGCTGTGCTTCTTAACTACTTGAAAGCACTTGACAAAGTGTGACACTCAGGAGTTAAAACCTAAGTATTTTATGTTCACTATCAAAAGTTCTATCGAACTCCACGATATGTTGCTGACAAAATTGAGTGTATCTTGCTATTCAGACTTAGTCTGCATCGACTTTGTCTAAGGCAGAAACTTTCAATTTTTACGCGAAAATAGGTAGTAATGGGTTATTTCATCCAGTATATGTTTATAACCGTAGATTATAACAAATAATGGCGAAAATATTGATTAGAGGTTCTGCTCCGAAAGTCAACTGGAACAGCCGGATTTTGATTCCGTCGGATAGAGCACACTTGATAGTGCAAGGTAATATCCAAGTGTCACATTAGACAGCGCATCACACTGAATAGTACATCTTTTAAAAAAAGAATGAACACTGAAGTAACAAGAGATAAAGGAAAAATACTAAAGGGCTCATTATCTCTGGTCCTCTGGCTTTACCACCTCCATATCGCACACCCATTCCTCCTTATACTTGTTCAAGTGTCTCGCGTCGAAGTACGTGTGTTTCCAAACCTAACTCTCGCTATTTATCGTAATTGGTCCCTGCCCTCACGTCTTTTTGTTTTCTTTATTCATTTTTTCAACCATATACGCCAGTAGACCACTCTACACTGTAAACTAGAAAATAACTTCATCATAAACGATATTCTGGGAAAGTCCATACAAATTCCTCGACGAATTTCTACTTTCTTGAAAATAAACTGTTGATATTCAAGTTTCGATTTTCTGCAGGAAATCAAATTGAATTTCTATTATTTAGAAAATCAAGCATTTTCTAAAAGTTTGAAATTCGACAGATGAATAATAAAAGTTTGAAAATGCTTTAGGTTTTTCAAAGTCGATTTTCTATAAAATAGAATTTCAAAAAATAGTTACAGTGTATTGTGTTCCATTCTCCGCGTTTCCTTCTCATAGTTAACAGCTTTATCTTCTGTGTTATCTCTTTCTTTGTCCGAAGTCAAGGTCACTACTTATTTGTATTACATGTTTTCAACGCTGAACATTCTCCCATAATACACAAAACCCAATTAGTCATTGGCAAAACTGTTTATTTCTTCCATCTTTCCTTTACAAAACCATGGCACTTATTATCAATCAGTAAATTCCTTATCATTCACGTTTACATATACTGATCAGTCACACGTAATTTAACATTAAACTTCTGACTCTTTCTGTCTCAGTTTTCAAGGTTCTTTGAATTTACTTTCTCTAAGGTCATACCAGTTTCTTTTCCTCTTCCTTTCTCTACTCATCAACTCTATCGCATAATTGTTCACTTCATATTGTTATCCAGTTCTAACCGTTCATCGTCATTATCTTCTACATTATTTTACAAACACTTCACCTTTCGTTTACCCCGCAACAGTATCCTTCGTCACGCATTCAACGTTCACGCGATATTCTTCTCGATGCCAGAGCCAATTGCATGACGGTTCACCATCACATCCTCCATTTTCTTTATACCACGTCGTACACTCCACCACCACATCCTCGCGTCTCCGCAGCCACTACACCTCACCGATCATCGTACCCTACGCCTGAACTCATCTCCCTCGATTAAAACATTAATTACATCATTCCGCGAATATTTTATTATTGTTGTTGTTTTTTTGTTGTTTGGTTATTGTTTGTTGTTGTTGTTTTTCCCCGTGTATATCGTCTGGCTTTTACGATTAATTTTTTCATCTGAGTTTTTCCGGTTTCCTTTCTTTTTCTTTGTCATATCTTCGATTTCTTTTGTTGTTGGTCCTTCTCCTCCTTTTCTATATCGCATTCTAATCTTGTACTGTAGTTGGTTTCCTTTTAATTCTCTTTTTTGTTTTTTTTTACTCCGCAGTATTCGTGTACGGGTACTCGGATCACGATGGTGTGTGTGTGTGTAAGGGCTGATCGCCATTACATGGTTCTCCATGCTTGATCTTATCACAGTTTCTAGAAATTCGTAAAACTTCGTAGTTTCTCGTGTTTTAGTGAGAGAGATAATAGAAGAAAGAAATTATTCATTATGTATTAATTTAATACAAGGCGTTTCCGGGGAACAAAACGAAAAACAAGTCATAATTGAAAGTAAATTTCCATTCTTTTATCATTCTTGTCAATTTTCAACCTCAGATTCAGATCTCGTCTTGTTAACTTTTAACCTCAAGTTAACATCTCTCTCTGATTCTTCTCAACTTTCAAATTCAAATTCACATCTCTTCTCTTCTTCTTCTGTCATATACAGGGAAGGAGAAGCTTTAATATTCTATTTAAAGAATTTATATAAATTAAATTTTATACTTAATTTTTATTTAATACTTTATAATTTAATATTTGCGTTTGTAATACTTCTTTTCTTTCTTCTCCCTTACATCAGCATCTCAGTACGTTAGATTCCACCACATTCTTCTCCAAACAACACCGAAGAATATCACCTATTCAATTAATTGAACTTTAACATTAAACTTCAGATTGTTCAGACAACTTTTTGTATACGACTTTTATCATTAAACTAGTAATAATTGTTGCTGCTGGTAGAATAGAATTGGGTGTTGTTTTGTAAAGCTGTTAGTAGCGCCCAATTAGCGCCACAGGGGGAGGGAGGATATGACGACTCTTCGTCATAACCTCTTCTTCCAGTATGTACATTTGTCGGTAGGGCTGCTCTCTTCTGTTTCGTTCTCTCCCTTGTCTGTTTTTGTTCTTTCCTGGCTTTGTTCTTTTGCTGTTCTTATCTTTTGTGCATGCAGTAGTAAATATATAGACATTAGTATTTTTCTTTTGTCAGGGTTAGTTTTTGTAGTTTGTGATAAAGAGTAGTCGAATAAAAGAGTGATACTACATATCTTAACGCACGTATACAATCAACTCAAGGACTTATAATTAGAGGAAGTATAAGTCTCTCATACAGTCCTTAGTTCAATCTTCCTCTGTTTAAATTATTTTATGTAATTTTAATTAATTTAATTAATGCTTGTATCCACTGAGGAAGACTGAACTATCAGTCGAAACGTTTGGAATAAATAAAGTTAGTATGAAGAAAAGCACTTAATTAGAATATAAAAGATTAGAAATCAATGTTTAAAAAAGCAATGTTCGAGAGTATGATAGTCACTGTAGTGGCCAGAGAAACAATGCAGACAGGACACTTTTCTGAAAAAGCTTATCTCCCTATTTTTGTTGCTATAGATGTCTTGACTAGGTATCAGGATAATTCTGTGTCTTACAACAGTCACGATGCATTTCGTTGCCTTGAATGTGGCTACATGATTGTCTTACTGCTGAAAGCACTGGCCACATTTTTACCTTTATACGTCAAACGTGACACATCACCCTTATCTCAGAACGCAAAACTGAGTTTCACTTGTATTGAGTAATAACAACAGATAAAAAAACCTTTCATTAATATATAAAGAAACGCTGTTTCATCATCAAAACATCATAAATAATATCGACAAAAACATATTGCTTCTAATTGCTCTTTTTTTCAGCTAGTAAGGAAATGACTACGAACGGCGATTCGACATACTACAGAGACATGCAGCACGACTTATCAGATCGATTGTTGAACACTTATGGCAACCATGGATGTTTGAAGCAAGCACTGGATGGTAAGTCGATTCTGTGTTTCGCAACCGAATCCATTGTGACTTGTGCGAACTGAAGCGATTTCTGATTAGTTGATCTCAATATGCTGAGAATAGGGGAGAGCGAGATGACATCCATGGTCATGAGCATAGTAAAATGCGGTAACAGCTAATTAAACAGCCTTATTACATCAAGAGGAGAGAACCATGCCAAATAGTCGAAAACACCATAAACCCTAGAGATCGATTCTTATATAAGAATCTTACCAGAAACCTATAGGTCTCTTATCAGTATCTTATAAGATTCTTATAAGAATCTTAAAGAATCTTATCAGGTTCTTATATAAGATTGTTTAAGATTTCCCATCGACAGTCGTAAGTGTCTTATAAGAATCAGATAAGATTTCCACACGAGGTTCATAAAAAGATAAATTGCACTTAACGAGGACCGAACTCGTAATCTTCCATTCAGCTGCCCGATCTTAACCATTAGGCTATAAGTGCTTACTCTGTTTATGTTATTATATCAAGTCATTTTAGATAGGAATGTAAGTTACGCTTAAAATATTGCCCGATTAACTAGTTAATACATCCTAGTAAAAGTTTTATATTTTTAAAAATAACAGTTCTGTGAATACGACTCACAAGTCATCAGAATAAATGACCGTTACGACCACTTACTAGCCCAAAAGATTTGAGAGCAAGTAGAAGTAACTTAATCATAACAGAAATCGTAAAAGCCGACTCATAAGATGCCTTCTAGTAGATATTAATAACATAAGAATTTTTGGTCCTTCTTATGTTTTTCTTACGAGCCTCTTATGAAAATCTTATAAGATTCTTATAAGACACTTACGACTGTCGATGGGAAATCTTAAACAATCTTATATAAGAAACTGATAAGATTCTTATAAGAATCCTATCAGTTTTAGCAAAAAATTTTTGTCTAGGGAAGCGATGTATCATTGTTAGTTCGAGAACGGATATCTATCTAGCAAGAACACTGATTCCCCTTTCTTTGTGCTTCAAAGTTTGCATATAATAGAGACGAAGGAGCTGATCTCTGGATAATGTACGTTTGTTTAGACGTGACACAATTTCAATCTCTGGCGAATGAAATAATTCTTGAAGTCTTCGAGTACTTCGACGCTTATGATATTCTACACTCATTTCTTGGACTAAACCATCGTTTCGACAGGCTGCTAGACAGTCTTCACTTCGACTTGAACTTTCACGACGTCTGCCAATCCAGGTGTAACTTTATATGCGAACACTTTCCGTCCACGGCACGAGTTCGTTCTCTGTCTCTCGGCGAACTGACTTGCGAATATATGTTCTTCGACCGTTTTCCAACGAACATATGGGACAATCTTTGCTCCTTATCATTGGACAAAATTCCTCCAGAACAACTGATCAAAGCCGTGATGTCATACTTGCCCTGCATGACAACTCATGCAGACACATTCGACCGACTCCCTATCATACTGGCAAACCAGTTGAAAGAAAACCACACTCTCAAGGAACTTAATCTTTCGGATAATGTAATATCTGATATAGGAGGCGAAGCACTGGCTGAAGCACTGAAAGCGAACAAAACTCTCACGCAACTTAATGTTTCTCATAACCGAATATCTACTCGAGGAGCCCAAGCACTGGCTCAAGCATTGACAGTGAACAAAACGGTTACTCACCTTGATCTTGGATCTAACAAAATATCTGATATCGGAGCCGGAGCACTGGCAGAAGCCTTGAAGCTGAACAAAACTCTCATGCAACTTAGAATTTACTGTAACCAAATATCTGTTCGCGGAGGCGAAGCACTGGCTGAAGCACTGAAAGTGAATAAAACTATTACTCAACTTGATCTTCGAACGAACAAAATATCTGCTCGAGGAGGCCAAGCACTGGCTGAAGCACTGAAAGTGAACAACACTCTCACGCAACTTCATCTTTATCATAACCAACTATCTGACAACGGAGCCGAAGCACTGGCTGAAGCATTGAAAGTGAACAAAACTCTTACTAAACTTGATCTTCAAAGTAACCAGATATCTGCTCGAGGGGGCGAAGAACTGGCTCAAGCATTGAAAGTAAACAAAACTCTTACGCAACTTAATCTTTCTAATAACCGAATATCTACTAGAGGAGGCGAAGCACTGGCTGAAGCATTGAACATGAACAAAGCTCTTACTCAACTTAATGTTTCGGACAATCGAATATCCGTTAGTGGAGGCGAAGCACTGGCCGAAGCATTGAAAGTGAACAACACTCTCAGGCGACTTCATCTTCATCATAACCAAATATCTGATAAAGGAGCCGAAGCACTGGCTGAAGCACTGAGGGTGAACAAAACTCTTACTGAACTTGATCTTCGAAGCAACCAAATATACAAGGGAGGAGACAAAGCACTGGCTGAAGCACGAAAAGTGAACAACACTCTCACGCGACTTAATCGTCATTAAACCAAATATATGATCGAGGACGCGAGACACTGGCTGAGGCACTGAAGGTAAATAAAACTCTTACTCAACTTGATCTTCAAGTAACTAGATATCTGCTCAAGGGGGGAAGTACTGACTAAGCATCGAGCGTGAACAAAACTCTTACACAAGTTAATCTTTCTGACAACCGAATATCTGCTCGAGGAGGCGACGGACTGGCTGAAGCATTGAAAGTGAACAATGCTCTCAATCGACTTCATCTTTATCATAACCAAATATCTGATGAGGGCAGAATGCTAGTGCTTACTCTACACTATTTGCTAAATCAATAGTATTTCAACTATCAAGATCACTTGGATCAGAAAGTCAGTTAGAAATGCAGTTAGGAATCAAACTTCCTTAGTGAAAGCTTTTTTTGTTTTCTTAGCCAAAGATCCTGCCCACGAAATGTCCTACGATCTTGCGTTTGGCAAGAAACGCGTCACTTCTTTTTTTCGCATTTCTTGCGGACAATCCAAGAAATTTAATTTCTTGCATCAAAAAATATAAAATCAAATTTCTTGACCCAAGAAATGAGGAAAGAAATCTCCTTTCTTGCCTCACGAAGTCTTAGAAGCGCAAAAAATTTAACTTCTTGCCCAAGGAACGTGAATTTTGAAGAACGATAAAGAAAAACATGTATTTTGCGCTACTGTAGCCATCTGAAACAACTTTAACTTCTCAATAAAAATTATTAACAGGCTAGAAGTTTCTTTATGAAAGAAATTTAGCATATTAATTCAGGTACCGACCAAACGGCCGTTATCGAGATAAGTAGACTGCTAAAGAATGAATTCATAAAGTCATCACCGAGGTGTGAAAATGAATCGGTGACGAATTAACTCATAACCTGATATGTTCTCTGCGAACTCTAGTAACAATATTTAATTTTTTAGTAGGACATTTTTATTTCTCAAAGACATTCGCGTATAAAAAGACACAGGTCTGTAATAAAGGAAGTACAAACTGATGATCTAAAACTGAAAAAGAACGAAAAGACGATGATATTTCTTCGATATTTCGGTTGTGCTTATATACTTGACTGACAGCAAAACAAAACGGTAAATGATTAGTTGGGTTTTTCAACGGTTAAAAAAACATGAGAACGGAAAAATGAAACAAACGTTATGAAACGCATGGAACGGTTCAGGAGTTGCAGACTTGATCCCGAAACGCGTTTTAATTCGTTTTTAACGATCGAAAAACGCGTTAAATGTTCATCTGGAACACGTTACGGAACGCGTTCTAGAACATTTGAAAACGCGTTTTTTTGTGCCTGTGTAGGCTAATAATTAAAATTATAAGCACAATACTGCAAATACAACATGTTGACGGTAACAGAATGCCAATCATAGTTATTCAAGGAATCTAGAAATAAATATATTTCTGACTTAGACGCTTACTCATTGTTTTTAACGTGTTCGGACGCGTTAGTTTTGAAATTTTTGGGACGAATATGTTCGTCATTTACTTTTGTGTATCTATTGGAATTTTTTCTCCTTCAGAAGCGTTAGAACCGGTTAGATATAAAATCTTCCTATAAAATGGTTCTGATGCGTTCATTGTGTATTCTTACGTGTTTCAGCGCATTAGTAGATCACTCGAGCGCCTGTTATCGAGTGATAATTTTTCTCTATTGTCGTGACTCCATTGGTAACATGGAAGAATTGTATCAACAATTGTACAATTGTCGATTTTCCACATCCGATTGTATCTAATCCCGGAATAAATTCCAAACACAGAAAATATTTCTATTTGTTTAACACTATTTACTGACTAAGGCTGTTGCTAAAGAACAAACAAACAGTTCGTATCGAGTGTGCTTTCATTTACGTTAACTTACATACCCGATTTGTTCATATTAAAATTATTCAATATAATTTTTTCTGATCGTGTTGCATTCAACATCATTAAATTGGATAGAACCTGTGAAATTTGTCGACTCTGGTTTTTAAAGGATCCCCAAATTCAGTTTTATCTGATCAATAGAGCTAGCCGTTTAATAAGTCCAATGATTTGGGTGCTGATGCCTGCTTACCAAACGAAAAATCTAAAACCAGATCGCAAACCCAAAAGTTCTGAGTCGATTTTGGGTGTTGGTGTTCTCTCAAAGCGTTTCCCTCACAAACATGTGAGCCCTGTCTTTCTCCTTGTCTAACTTTTCACGAAGTATCCGAAAAGAATTTGACTAGTGTCTTTCCAATTACATGAGTCAAAACATTTTCGTTGAACCGATTTTTACGACTACTACACGTACAGACCTTCAACAGTTTCGTGCCTTCAATACCTGAATAGGGCAGCAAGTGGGCTTGTTTTTTCTAAATTAATATGAATGGTCGAACCTTTCATTTAGAATACCAGCAATCCACCGCATCAAAGAATATAGCATCACCTTCTGAAAAAGCAACGTAATTGTAGCGGTTGTGCCTGTCCTCAATGTGAGAAATGTCGTGATTCGTATTATGATGGTGATCGTGAGAATTGGAATGATGTTCGTAATTGCAACAATCGGACGAACGATGGTTGGAAGCGTTAATGGGATGGTGATGATTGATAGCGTTGGAAGCATCGTGATGGTACCACATGTAAATATCCTGGTCATTATTCTTATGCTGATTATGGTTTTCATGGTTCTCTTCATAGTTATGATGATTTAAGTATTTGTGTGGACAATAACTGAAAGTAATTGTGTTAATCTAAGATGTGATTGTCCGTTTGAATGAACATATACATTTCTTTTAATAATCGCGGTTCGCGAAATAAAACAATGAGACTAAGAGAAGCTAGTGATAGGCTTTGCTTTTGTTTCGTATATTGCAGTGGTTGCGGGCCGAAGGTCCCCAATCGGCGATAGCTTTGTTTTTGTTTTGTCGACTGAGGCATTCGTCCGGAACCCGGTTACAATTTCTCGGCCACTCGCCCATATCTTCCTCGTTTAGCAGGAGCAGATGAAAAGTAAAACCATGATATGCGACCGAAATTTCGGTGTTTTACAGATTTAAGTAGCTTTTTGAAGGGAATGGTATCTGAACTGAGCAAAGATGACGCTGTAAAAATGTTCAACGGATTCAAGCCTATCTCCTATGCTAGGGTACTTTCTCATATCCATATAGAGCAGACTTGACTGACTGGTATTGTGTAATAACTTGAATTCAACTTATTGGAATCCACCAGACGCACTCCACGTAGAATGCTAGTCAGTTTGGATACGTTAAACTGTACATCTATGTACTGGTGAACATCCTTGATATATAGTTTTCTCAAAGATTAATCGAAATCTTTAAGAATAGTTTCTCGTTAATGTGTTTATACAAGTTGCGTACACTTTAATAATATGTCTTTTCTTAAAATAAGCTCTCACCATTTTTTCTAGTACTAGAAATATTTTGAAAATCACAAAATGCTTATAGGCTCATACCTTGGCTAGGATAATGGGATAAGATGAGAACTATTAAATAGTCCCACTATGTTTACCATCATGTAAAACGCTTAAAAAATATATCACTTTATCAATCTCGGCACATTTCACGCTCTTATCGAGGCAAGCATATCCCTAAAGTCATCGCGAAACCGTTCATTGGTTGATGTTACTGCAGTTAGCTTCCGCTAAAATTTGAGCGAATAACTGTGTAGTAGTCATACATTATATCAACAGGACGCCATCGGTTACAATCGTACATAAAGTGACAATTCAGTTTTAAACTCGTCAAGTAGCAATCTACTGAGAAAAACTCTGTCAAACACAATAAGTGTTAAAGATGTTTGTCCAAACGAAACTGTTTTTTCAGTTTAATGACACATAAACTCTAACAAATGATTGAATATCCCGTCGACAAATAGGGCATGACCGAAGTGAATGACCACACGGGACACACGTTGCAACGTGACCACACGGCATACACGCTAACTGTTTTTCATCTGTTAAACATAATACACAAACATTTGAATTGGACGAAACTGCTGCTGTTTCACTCATCTTGTTGACTACGAAAATATTCATAGGTAAGAAGGATCAACAAAAAATCGCTAGTTTTGTTTCATACCAGTTAGTTCTGTATCGTATGATTTAATAAGTTCATTCGAAGGTACACATGTTTCTCGCTCTGTAAATAAAAAATGATTCGATTTAATCAGATTATATCAACCACATTTTGTTTAATTTACCTAGTTTAATTTTTTCTATGATTTCTTGAAGTTTTTTCGATGGAATAATAATATTGTCTCTTTTTCCATCAATTATTTCGATCTGCTTTTGAAGAATTAGACACGCCAGATAAAGATCACTGTCTGTGGAGAAATCATCAACTAAACAAATGTGATGTTAGCTAACAATGAATAGAAAATACGTTAAAAAATCTACGTTTTAATCTCAGTTGATCTTCGTAGCATCTTTTGATAATTGACATTCGAAATTTATCCATTAATCGTTGTGCTACAGGTAAATCTAATCGTGCAGCTACTAATTTGGATAAAAGAACATCATCTGGTATTTGTGTTTGTGAACTATTAGTCTCAGAGTGTGTTGAATTTTTCTTTTGTTGTTCGACTAAATATAGAAGTAAAAATTGAAATACCTTATGTTTAGTAACACACCATGATGATAGACAAACCATGTTGTGTAACACGTTTTGATTGTTGAATTTTATTGTATAACTCGTCGCCACAAAATTGTTTAATGTAAAGACAGTGTGGGAACCATCGCGCATGCTCAATTGTGGGATTATCTTTTACTCCCCAGTTTCTTAGAGATCCATTGCAATAGAAGCAGGTAACAGTTGCATTTGTGCCGGAATAGAAAAAGCCAGCTTTGGCTAAATCGTCTATGGCCGGTAAGGATTGATCTTTAGGCCACGTCGAAAATGATGTATGTCTCGTTGGTATTTCGCTATAACGTTGATTACGTTCTTGAATTGGAACAAGTTTAACGTTTGGTAGTACGTTCGATGTTTCATTGAGAATAACAGGAGATACTAAATTGGATGAAAGAAGGTTCGATTTGACGAAACAACAGTTAGGCGATAGTAGTCTGTGAGTTTCACGTGGATCATCCGTCCCGATCCACTGTTGGCATATCAAATGACAATAGATACAAATGACACGATCTCCCACGTTACAACCAAAGAAACCTGATTCAATCATTTGTGATCGAGCTGGCGTTTTGAGTGGCCAATGAGAAAATGTACGTTTTCGAATTTCATTAAGAGAAAATAGTTCAGTAAAAGTTCGCTCTTTTGTTATATCCGAAATGATTTGTTCTTCATGTTTCTTTCTCTTAGTATTCGCAGGCGACGATATTTCAATTGCTTGACGCTTACGATTGATAGTTTCCAGGTTGTTCATCGATAAAAGATTAACGGACGTTTATTTCATATCATCAAGTGCACTACTTAATATATTACGATAGACATTAAGTTTTTGTTACTAAATTTTGGTAACTAGATATGTGGAATTTTAAGTTTGTTGAGACAACCGAAAATGTTCGAAGTAAATAGTTTTTGTGTTTTTGTTATTTTTGATTTTTCACTATGAAGGAAGCATTTCCGAACACTGCATCTAGAGAAAAAAGTATTGAAAACTAAATTTTCTGTATTATTATCAGTGGATTCAACTCTGACAAATGCTTCCTTCATGGAGACTAATCCTAATTACACTAATCTAATTAAACTTCTTTAAGTTCAATTCATTAATTAATCAGAAGAGAACGAAAAATATTTATTTTTAGTAGTGTGTTTCTGTGGTACAGTGGCGTACGTAGGAGATCATTGATCTTTATATATACCAGAGTTCGAATCGCCGCACGAACTTCTTTTCGTTTTGTTTCCTTCAGTTTTTCATTCTATTTATATCCACTACAACTAGTCCTGAAGTGGGTTAGCGGTAGAGCGCTGCGGGATTGAATTTTTTCTTCCCGATCCCGAAAAATTATTTTCGCCAATTCCTATCCCGATCCCGTCCCGTAGGCATAATTACAATCCCGTTAAATCCCGAAATTTTTTTCGCTAAAATACAAACAACTGTCGCTCGTGTGCGACAGGCTGAAAGAAAGAATCTGATTGACTGTCGTATGAGGACGACAGTTTCTTGTGTGTGTTTAATTGTTTACTGTATCGGTGAAAGAAGTTATCTGCTAATAATAGCTACCGATAGCAGATAACTTCAGCATTCGTTGAAAGCTAGCTGGCCACCAAAAGTAAGATATGTAAAAAGCTCAGTATGGCCTCTCTAACCAATAGAAGAGTGTGTGGAAGTCTATGTTTTCTCTTTTTTACGTTACACTAGTAGAAAAAAACAAGTAGCGTTCATCATTCTGATTCACTTATCCCTTGACTGGAAAGGAATCACCAATAGGAAATTATTTCTATAGAATATTATAATTATCTTTCTCGTCCACATTACATTGAGGGCTGCGCGA
>CAJNOQ010003659.1:0-19525 GCA_905250885.1 Didymodactylos carnosus
TCAGCTGTATCAAAACGTTTTGTTTCATCTCCCAATTGAACATTCATACCCAAAAATATATTTTCAAGATATATCCATTTTTGTTGAACAATTATCCACAATTTTATTACCTTAAAAAAGCTAAAATATTATATTACTGAATTTCTAGCTTTCTAGATTTAATAAATTTAGAAAATATTGATGATGTAAGAATCGATGTTCACATCGGATATAAGCGAGAACATTTTAATCCATTGTTCGACTGTTTGAAGATAAACACCAACAAAACGAGACGTAGTAATACCTAAAATATATGAGCATTAGTAAAAATATAGTAAAAACATCAGTCATACCATTCAAAAGTAAACTAGAATCCAAGCTAGATAGCCCAATATCATACCCAATATATCGAACTTGCCCAAAATATTACTCGATATATCGACGGTCCGATTATTCACCTTTTTGTTTTGCAGCCACAGCATCTATATATGTGACACATATACTCTATAAATTTAGAAAGCTTTTATTCATATCAAGTCAATATATTGAGCAATAATAGACCAATATATTAAAGAAAGCAGGATGTCTGCATACAGACATCCCAGGGTGCATACATACATGGTCGGATAGAGTCAGAGATGCAACCGGTCAACAAAACTGTAGTCGGTATCGGGCAGATATCTGTTGACCGTCAACTTTTCAAAAACTTTTGACCGTAGTCGACCGGTACTAGGATTTTCTAAGAACTCTTCTGAGATCGTGGAAAATATGAATAATTCAAGCAAAGAATAATGAATGCAATTATTTTCTTGAATTTTCTTGCGCAGTATAAAATGCTATTAAATCTACTTTCTTTAGCATATTTTTGAACATAAGCTGACAGGTCCCAGTACAGTGGTATGACCGGTTGCATCTCTGGATAGAGCACACTGAGCTGAGTAAGAAAACGTGATTTTTAATTTTTTTAAATATGTTTTCAGGAAGAAAAATTGCAAAAAATTCGAAGATTCTAAAATTTCGGCAAACCCTTCAGTTTCAAAAAAATTCACATTCTTTTCTTTCTCGTTCTTCTAACTTTTTTGAAAGTGCTTTTTCAAATTCAGCGTCAAAAACCGAGTGTGCGAATGACGCTGGAAATCAAAGGTCTATCCAGTATATACGTCTTGGACCCACTCAGCCTGTAAAATGTTGATAAGCAATTCTGCAAACCTATCTAGGTTTTTTTGGGAAGAGATGAAGCCGACTTTTTTATTTCAGCAGATTCGCCATTAAACGAGCTTTAAAAATATGAAGCGCTTTTTTCTTTTATTTGTTCTGTTGTCGAGAAAGCTTGTTTATTCTAAATCAATGGCGAAAAATATAGAAATATACTCAAATTTCAATTTTTTGCAAAACTAACATGAGATTCGGGAAGCAGCATAAAAAAATCAGAGTCAGGTTAGATCTGTCTGGAATTTTTGCATAGTTTTCTTTTTTGGTGAAAATTGCGGCGACGAAGAATTTCGAAAAAAATCGAAGTTGTCGATAGAACAGTGAGGAATCTCATCTTTGCAGAATCTCATGGTTTGCAGAATTTTGAATTGCGGGCACCTTATAACATTTGAACAAGACGTATCGGAAGAAAAGGTAAAAACTTGGATCTGTGACAGCTCATAATTTCTGTTCTTTTAATGTGAACTGCTTCTTAGTTCGTGCTTATTGAAGAGGAACTGTTTTTCAGTTTTCGCTCCTAAACCACGAATTGCCCTTGAGGAACTGTTGTATTGTTTCGTTCTTAGTGATCTGTTAGTCTATTGTATACTCATATAACAAAGATATTGAAAGTGTGAGCATTACAAAAGTCCCAGAAGAAGTTTTCTAAGAAAAAGTCTAAAAAAACTGATTTTTGTGAAATTATAATATTTTAGTAAATTGCCAGAATCAAATAAGACTTAAATGATACTGGTATGTAGAACAAATATTTGTGGTTAATATGAGACATCGCCTACCTCTGACGGACACCTTGATCAGCAATTAAGACGGATATTCTAAAAGTTCTAAAATTTATATCATACACTGGCGTTATCATATCTTAAAACCGATTTTTCTCTTTATCGTTTTAAGAGTCTCTCAAAATTCCCACCCAGTTTAGGTGCTAAAAGTTCAGAATGGTTTTGTTTTGTAGAGAAATGTTGTCGCTTTGACAATACAGAGTCAAATTCTTGAGTTTTGTTTCGGAAGGTAACGAACACCAAGTTCCTCTGAAAAACTTGACTTTTCAACAAAAAATATTTTATGTTAATCAACAACATAGAATCTTAAAAAGGTCCAACTGTCCAGTCGCTTTTGAGACGAAACCTAGTTGGTGATGGATAATCGATGATGCTGATTCCAAATATCGACGTGAGATGGGCAGTTCGGCCTCCAGAGATCCGTTTTCGGGAAAACCAGTTTTGTCAGAAACTCTAAAAAATCACCAAAACCTTTCTTAATAAGCTCTGATTGTAGCCCACACATTTCTGATTAAAATGAGCCGTCTCCCAGTTCTACACGGCCTTTCTTTGCAAAGTTATAGAATTTACAAGAAAAACCCTAAATGTTCATTGTCAGCTCAAAGGTACAGAAATTAAGGAAAAACTTAATTTAGGGCTTTTCTTGTACATTCTATAACTTTGCAAAGAAAGGCCGTGTAGAGCTGGGAGACGGCTCATTTAATCAAAGCTTATTAAGAAAGATTTGGTGATTTTTAGAGTTTCTGAAAAACTGGTTTTCCCGAAAACGGATCTCTCGAGGCCTAACTACCCGTCTCACATCGATATTCGGAATCAGCATCAGCGATTAGCTATCACCCACTAGGTTTCATCTCAAAAGCGATTCGACAGTTGGTGAACCTCCCTCGTGGGTGAGAACTTTGGAAAACCGTCGCAACCCCATTCTGACCACTGTCTCACGAACGGAGTTGAAAAAAATCTGCGTTACTATATTTTGACATGGTCAACATTCCGTCAAAAGTTTATTCCAGATCAAACTTGTAGTTACTGAAATAGATTTCTGATAGGCAGACTCTTAAACTACATAGATGGAGTTACTGTCACACTCATTCTTCTCTTAAACTTTTCGTCATTATCAGATTAAAGAAGACATCATAGTCTACATTACCTTTTCGTTTCGCTAATTTTTGTCTATCATTTGTAGGATCTGACCCAGAACTTAAAACAAAAATGACAGGTGTTGTCGATGAACTCTGTTCATATATAGCATCAAAACTAATTACTGATGGCATAATATATTTCTCCTCCATAATCTTTATAGTATAATTCTTAACGGCTAATATAATACGGTCAACTCTAAAACATCTTAATAACATTAATTTTTCAAAATCATTCAATGTTTGATTAAATGATTTTGGTATATCAATTTTTTCTGGTATTTCATGTTCAATCCATTGTATCCATTCCGTTAAATTTTCTCTAATATCAATTAAAATATGATTAAATTTTTTATGAAATTGTATTGTTAACAAATTACAATGATGCCAAGCTTCATTTGTTAACGATAAAAAATTTGGTTTTATTATTGAATATTTTTCTAATGATATATTTCCTTTTAGAAAAATTCAATTTGATCATAATCAATCGTTTGTTTATCTAATTCTAATTTTAATGTTATTAAAAGTATAAATAATAATTTATGTTTTTCAAACATACCCATTGTACCATAACAGTAAATATTATAAGTTAAATTATCAATGATATATTTTAAACGTTTTTCTAATTTAGAATGAGTCTGTGATGTTTTTACCGAATATTCAAAAACATTTAAAAATGAGTTTAATGCATATTGATACATTGAATTTATTGATGACATTTCATTTAATGAAAAAAAGAGTAATGCACCACGTCTTGCTACTGAACGATAAACATCACGTAAACGTTCAATATCTTGTCTTGTTCTTTCATCTAAATTTAGAGCTTGTGAAACTTCATTTACTTTTATTTTTGTATTTTCAAGTGTTTCAACAAGTTCTATATTATCTAACATATTTCCTTGACTTGTTGTTAATTCTTTTAATAGACTATCTTCTAATATTTTTTGTTCTCGTTTATTTTCACTTGTTTGTTGTATTAATGATTCACACGCATTTCTTCTAATTCACGACGTTCAATTTTTACTAAAACACTTAATAATTGTTCTTCAAGACCTTTTAATGTTACAGTATAATTAATGACAATTGAACGACCAAAATGAAACGTTGATAATTTTGGATTTGGTAAACGTGATGTTAAATACATTCGAAAATTTGGATCAATATCAATTTCTTTATCACCTAATTTAACAAACAAATTTTTTTGATTATGAATATTTTTTGATAAAATATTTAATATAATGGGATCAATGTATTCATCATTATCTTTAAATAATATAGGATAACCATATTTTATTGCTAATTCAATATATTTTAAAAAATCTCTATCACGCATTGATAATATTTTTAAATTTGATTTTGATTCCATTGCTTTAATCCATCTTAGACCTTGCATTTGTGGATCAATCAATACAATTATTACATTGATTATGTAATAATTCTTCACGAATTTCAAATGTAAATGGTCCCAAATAGGCTAAAAATCTGGCACCTAATAAACAATTACCTAATAATTGATTTTCACGATTTTTCATATTGTTCAATTCTTGACGCCATCGAACAGTTTCACTACGAAAACCGGTCATTAATTGATTAGCCGCTGTTCGACGACGTTCGGCTATATCTGTTTCTTCCTGGAATATACAAGATACGTTTAATTCAATAAGAAAAATATTTTTTAACTATTATTCAATTCAAAGTAGAAAGTGTATTCGATTGTTGTGCGAATATCAAATGAAAAGTGATTGAAATTTGTCGATATTTTACTATACTTTTGGGACTATATGCCTATGACATTTTCCGTAAAAAATTCCTGTCCGACGTTTAAAATAAACATCAGACTATGTAAGAATGTTCTAGGTAAGTGAAATTTCATGTTAAAAACAGCGAATCTTTCTGAAATGTAAAGACCGCTAAAACTAGTGGTGAATTTCATAATTTTTTTTCATGATCTTTTTTGATCTCTTATTCAATTTTAAGAATATTTTCAGTTCGTTTTGGGTGCACTAAGTAATGTCGTCGAGCTCAATCCGCCCGTAATATTCACAGTCCTTCAATATAAAAGGACTTCAAAATATTCCGTTTCCCGGATCTGAGATTAATAGCGTAGTCAAGACCTCGGATTGGTTAGTTTTCGTCAAAGAAAAAATGTTTAACATAGAAAAAAGGTTAAAAAGACTTAGACAGGGATCTTTAGCCACGCATAACATCAATGTAAAATTGAGAGAACTTAAAAAGCCCGAAAAGTTTCTTATCTTTTACGTATTAGCGCCACCTATAGCCCATCAGAATTGAAGAGAAGCCGAGAAAAATCCTAATAAAGACTATTGAAAATAGTAAAACATAAAATTTAGCAAGTTTTTTAACAGAGTAGATCCTCAAATGGTCTCAAGAACTGTGTCTAAAAAACTTCTTAGTAATGGTGACACAAATATGCGACACATTCTTTTGCGACACAATTTCCTCACAGGAGCTGCGCCACATTTTACTACAACACAAAATGAGACACAATATTTTTTACTGTGATATACACTTTCACACAATTGATGCAAGGGTTTCTGAATAATTATTCGACTGTTTCAATGAGTTGAATTCAATGAGCTCATTTACATAAGCAAAACAGGTATCCCGTGTAACGGTCACGACACCGTTAACATGCAACCAACTTGATTGAAGAAATCAGTTTTTTCTTTGTTTAAACATCTATTTTTCTAAAATAAAAATCTTCTCTTTTTTTAAAAGGGTATGACAAAATAAAATAAAGTAAAGTTAACTTAAATATACTTAAGTTAATTAGTGAAAGTTAACTGTTGCGGAAGTTGGGACGTCTCCTAAACAACGCTTACATCCCTTATCTTTCACGACAACTTTGAATGCGAACTCCAGTGCACTGAGAGGGAAACATGTTACCGCTATTTGCGTGCTGTTAGACATCTACCAAACTTTATCAGACAGCGACCTGATATGACTTTAATACAGCATGCTTGATCATGAGAACTACTTTTCGTCAGAGATGAAAGAGTTTAATCGTCTCGGTTTAGTCTTAATGGACTTTCAGCTCATTCAACGAATGAAATTCTATGGCTTTCTTTTAGTTCATGAGTAGAGCCTGCAGGTTACGACTTTTTGACAACTTATAACCTAACCTATAAAAGCTTCATAACCTAAATCCGACCTAACCTACGACATTCAAAACCTAAACCTAACCTGGCCTATTAATATTTTTCGTAACCTAAATAGCAAAAACTTATACAATCACATCATATTTTAAATAAATAAAGAAATGAATCGGTTGAATCTTTTATTCTTTAATGGGGTGTTTGGAAAACAGCTTTCTGAATAGGAGGACCACCTTACGAGTAGACCAGAATTTTACTTTAGGCTCTCGACACGACGAAGGTTCTGTTATTGTTGTATATTCTTCATCTATTTTTAGCAAATGTGAGCTTTTTCTCTGTAATTCCTTTTTTGAGTGTGCCATTTTTCAGTATAAAAATAATACAGTTTAAACTCGAGAACCTGAGTCTGAATTTTATGGATTGAGCGATTAACGGCTTCTGAATTACATCCGTTCGACTAGTACAAGTAAAAGTTGGTGCGATTAGTACTAAGCGAAAGTGTGCGAAAGTCTCAGCTCGTGCACTGTAAAAAATAATGTTTGCCCGCTAGTGTGTTTTCCTCCAAGTGTGCATTTCGAGTCCAAAATGATGTGCAATTGCTTAAATAAGCAATTTCCAGTGTGTTCTGGGCACACTGAACAGGCTATCTTCAGTAGGTATTTTGAGTCCAAAGTGATGTGCAATTCCATCGTACATCGGGCACACTTTATTTTTTACAGTGTGACAAGAGAGGAATATCTGGTATTGTTCGTGTCAGTTATGCGACCCAATAAGACTACACTTTATTACTCAAAGTATTGGCGATCCAAATGTGATCGTTCAAAATTGGTTTTTAGATTTAATCTGCAGAGTCCTGCTTATGAACACACTTACATACATTGACACATATCCACGCAATACAGAAACACACCTCCACATACAATTTTGACGTGCTAACGTATCGGACGAAGAATAAATGATGTCTGAGATACGTCAAGAGCAAATATTAAAGACAAACTGTCACATTGAGCATAAAAATCAAAAAACTGCGTTGATTTTGGTTCCTGACATATCTTGATTATAAACGATGATATTGAACCACAAATATAAACAAGTAATCTAATAGTAATAAAAGTGGTGCTATTTTTATCATTAAAAAATTTACGTTATCGATCATTTAAAAATTATTTTTTATTATGGATTTTAACTATCGTATAACTGGTCCGAAAGACGAACATATTTTATAGAACTTCGTTGTTTTTCTTCTGTGAGGTAATTAAACCACTTGGTGCTTATCACAGTATGCTCAACTTAAGCAAGTAATTGATACAATCTTATATTTGCACAACGATAGCGCTCTCTTTCTGATATAGTTTATTATTTCTCGTGTATCAAAATCTATGCTACGAAAAATATGACATAAAACAGGAAGTTTTTTCCATTGGATGACGAGGCAGATGATACTGATGGACTGAACCCCTTTTGGATGAAGCTATTACAGAAAATATGCATTATTTTAAACAAAAAAATCTACTAATAATTCCGACACACCACTAAACATAAAAACAACTACTTAGTACGATGTGTTGTCCATAGCATCATTAGTTAATATAAAATCAGTTTTTACTCTTTTTTCAAAGTCATTATGGGATGATTTTAATGTGTTTGTTTTTGAGTCTGGTGAAAGACAAAAATCGTTGATCTGTTGTCTTTTTGATTGAGTGTCCGGTGTTGTTGTTGGTGGTGGTGATGACAATGGCATTTGTACTTGATTACTTTCATTTGATGATGATGACGATCGAGGAAGCTGAGACGGTTGTTGTTCGATTGATAAAGCGAGACATCCGTCATCTAATGTGTGTTGAGAACAAAAATGGGACATATTATTATCTTCTCCATTTGAAATATTTGATCTTACACCACCACTACTGTTACTGTGACTGCTACTACTACGACTACTGCTCATGCCATTTGTTCCATTTGATGTTGAAAAACATGAAATACGATTAATATCTAATGATAATGAGGTAGAAGTGGACGTTTTTCGTGTACCCAATTTATGTTCGGCTGGAATACAAGGTTAATGAGTTTAAAACTGGTATAATGGTCATATGAATATGTTTACCTGCTTCAGCATTTGAAATATTTTCTTGTTTTTTCCATTTTGTTCGACGATTTTGAAACCAAATTTTAACCTAAATAGAGAAAGGAATCAAAAAATCTTCAAAATATCCTTTTTAATATAAAAGATTTACCTGTGTTTCTGTGACCGTTAATAGTGTAGCCATTTCGGATCGTTCCGTTGACGAAAGATATTTTTTATCTTCAAATTTTTTTTCTAATTCAAATATTTGTTTTCCAGTAAATGTTGTACGAGCTTTTTTACGTTTTTTAGGCGGTTCACCACCATCACTATTCGACTCTAAATAACATTGATCTAAAAATAAAATTAATCGATAATCTATAATTTTATCTCGATTAACATTATTATCTTGCAATAATTTTCAGTACATATACAGATTCACAGAACAGAGACAAAATAAATTATTACTTATAAGTACCTTTTCTATGTTTTGTTGAACAATGGCAAATACCATTATCATCGCCGATATTATTGTTACTTGTCAAAGTTGCTGCCTTTTGTACATTCGAAATTCCCAATATATCATCGATGTAAAAACGGGTTGTTCTCGCTGATAGATTTGTTCGAAATTTATTTCGTGTAGGATTCGTACAAACAATTGAATTTGATGAGGAAGAAATGGAAAATGGTAATGGCCATGTATTTGTTGGTTGTAAATAACGTTGAAAGTAATCAGACGTAATTGACATCATATTAAATAAATTGAAATCTAAAAATAAATAGAGTATAGGTAGTATACTAGAATTGATCGTCGCAAAAAATTAAAATCAAATTTTTTTATTGAGAAGAAATGATATAAGTTGATAACTTTGGGAGTAGATTAACGACACATGTCTTTAAACGTTGCTTATCAAAGTGATTTAGCAATATAATAGAAATGGCTGGTTAAACTTAATATCCATGCATTAAATATGTTCTTGTTTTATTTAATTGAACGGCTGATATGTTATTTCTAAAAATGAAAAAAAAAAAAAAAAAAAAAAATTTTATTTTGTCCGTTTAGTTTTATTCTCTCGCTTTGCCATCTTATTAATTTCTCTGATATAATTACTCGTTCTTTTTCTCGATCAATTTAATTCTAGAGTGACTCTAGTTAAACATTGTTCTCGTATGAACTATTAACAAATTACTACAATGTGTAATCTTACTAGTATATAAATGATAAATCGTCTAATTTTTAATTTTTTGTTCTCTTATCTTTCATATCACGAGAGATAGATAATTTTTTTTTTCTCGCTTCTTTTTCATAAATAAGAAAGCCCTCAAGCTCTCCATGTTATATTAAAAGAGAAAAAGCAAACCTGTTTTTCGACCTCATAAACGTTCTAATGTCGATAAATTATTCTAATTTAGTATTTTTTATTCTTTTAAGAGAGGTAAAAATATTCATAAAAATTGTTTCATCGTTTAACTTAATAGACTAACTATCATTCATTATTCATATGATATTCTTCCTTTGTTACTTACAATAATGAAAGACTATTACATCTTAATAAAAATCCTTTTAATTATTACTATATTACTAAATAACAGCATACTCACATCTATAGAAGAATCAACTGAATTTTAAAATGAACAAACATGCACATTTATTACTAGAAAAATCCTCTATAGAAAACAAAAGATTAATTGCACTTTTGACATTCTTAAAAACTTTTGAGGTCAATGCTATCACATAATTTGTTCTTATAAGAGTCTCTCTATTTGAAAACTAAACTTCGAAATGAACGAATAAATCATAGATCTTACTTTTCATTATGTCATGTATAACGAGAAAATGTTAACTAACTACTCGGCTCGATCGGCTAACTTTACTATCGGAGTGATATTCTGTCATATTTCTTATTTTGGTATTTTGTTTCTCTTATAAGTATCCAACGATCAAGATGTTCCAACCTCTGGGATGTCTAAGATTAAAGTGAAATATGTGCTGAAGACTTTGAGATGTATTATATGATCTCTCTTTCAGAAAATATGTGAACATTTTCAGAATTTATCAGAAAAAAACAAAGGTTTCTGTATTCTTATCTGAAAGAGAGTGTAGAGAGTGTGAATATATTTCGAAGTCAGCACACATTTCTCTTTAATCTTAGACATTCTAGAGCTTGGGACATCTGATTGTTCAAAATTATAAGCGGAAAGAAAAGGCAAAAAAGACCGTGACGGAATATCACTCTCATAGCAGAATTAGCTGGCCAAGCTGTATTGATCTTTTTATTTAGACTAAATAAAAAGACTTCTATCAGATGAAATAGTTTAATCCTATTTAGCATTTAAAAAGTCAAATAATGAATAAGAGAATTCGAATACAAAAAAAAATGTCTAAAGTGAACAAATCAAATCTAGTATAGACGGTTAATTTATTGATTGGATGAAAGATAAATAAATATCATTCGTGTTCTATTCTGTTTCTCTCTTTTTCTTTTTCATCATCATCATCGTTAAAACTAAAAATCACTGAAAACACAGAAAATCATCTGTCTTTCTCTTAAAATTATTGTATATGTAAGAAATAAATATATAACCGCCCGAATGAAATAAAATATATCGATGAAGAAGGCCGTTTTTCAAAGTGTAGGATCTATAATTAATATTTAGATAGATGGATATAACTCTATATTATTCAAATTATGAAGCGCTCAGAGTTATAAAACATCTCTTTTTTTTAGAGCCATATTTGAACTGTGATTTTGTAGGCATAAAATCAATAATATAATCAATCTAAAATAAGAGAACTGTTCATGTCTTTTTAGTAAATCGTTTAAATACTTGTCTTCTTCTATTTATTTTTTTAGTATAAATGCATGAAGCAAACCACAGACAGTTAAGCAAGTTAAAGGATGTGGGACGAATTTTTTTGGAAAAACTAAAAGTTAATTGATCTCTCTTGAATTTAATTTAAAACTAAATTAATTTAAACTAGATCATACTGAAAGTAATTATCGAAGTATATTCTTCCAGTAATTATATATAGAATTTTCTACTTTTATGTACTTTGGCATACCGGCATCAGAAATAAGCTTGAGAAATTAAAAACGACTCGAGTTCGTTTCTCTATAATTCATTAAATACATGTCCATAATAAACCAAAAAAAAAAGGAGTCAAAGATACGCAGGGATTTTATATGACAAATTCATATAAATAAATCGTTAAAATTATGGAAATCTCTTGGCATCCCATCTCCACGCTGTTTTACATTCTAAAATCTGTGGAGAAGAAGAAAGAGTAGAGAAACTGCAGTCTGCTTTGCACTATAATTCCGTTAGAGTATGAAAATTTTTTATGAAAAAAAGAACGCCTTTAGCCACAATTAAGCCACCTGCTCAGGTTTCCATTACAAACAAACGACTATTTTAATGTTCATTATTGTTAACTGTTTTTTTTTTTTCTTCTTCTAGCAATTAACTATCTCACCCTCTTCTTATATCTCTCTATATATACATATATTTAAATGTACTCTGTATTTGACTTTGCTTCCTGCTTAAATTCATCCATTTACATAAATTATCAGGTTGAGAAAGATGGTTCGTCTTATAACAGCGTATATAATACATGTTCACAGGTATGACAAAACGGAAAAATAAGCAAGTTTAATTGTTACTAATTGTTTAGTAAAAAGCACTCAAGAACAAAATCACCAATGTTCAAATTACCGTTTGAAAAAAAAAAGAAAAAGGGGAAATTTGGTCTAATGATAATTGATGGCAAACATAGAAGATTCATTCTTTTTTTTAAAAATTGCAGGGTTAAATCTTACAAGAGCATATACGCTTAACACAACGGTTATTTCCATATAAAGATGATACCATTTTAAAGGCGTTTTGAAAATAAATGATCTTTGTTTTCGATTCTAAAAATTAGTACGCTTACTTCGAACTACCTCGAATATTCTCGTTTATATAAAACTGTCTTCAATCCAAATGTTTGCAAAAGTACATATATATGAATTGAGTGAATAACATGTCATTTGTAACAAAGCGACATTGTATATCAACAAATCTTAAATTTAATTTAAAGAATACCATCACGTGTGTGCAGTGAAAGCAAAAAGAATCCCCCATTCAGTTTAAAAAAAGTTTATATAGTAAAAAGTTCTTTTTTCACTGAGTTAACTGAAGAAGAATAAAAATAATTAATATGTCAAAATACAAGTGATTAAATGGACAGTGTGTTTCTCTCTCTCTCTCTCTCTCTCTCTCTCTCTCACACACACACACGTTTTGATTTTTAGTTTCACATACCTGTTTGTAGATATCTTGCTTATTTCATTTAAGAAAATATTTTTCCATGTACAGAAGTGGTGTATCCTATTAACAAATTGTCTTAACGTTTAATATAGTATCTACTAATAGCTTTGCATTCTCTTTCTGTATTTTTATCTCTTTCGCGCATAAAAGAGATCTTTTATTTCTTTTACTTTTATTCAAACTATACTCTCTCTTCTTCACTTTAACAGGTAATCCTATAAAACGTTTTTTTCTCCTCTTCTTCTCTTTTTTTATATGGATTCGATCTCTTATTTTTTTTTTTTCTATAATCAATTTTCACAGGAAATACGAAAGAATTGTTACTCAAGCAGCAATTAGTACATTAAATAGTTCCGCTTATTTTCTTCCTATTATAGCTAGCGTGTGTGTTATTTCTTCTTCTTCTTCTTCATTTCTTTTATAAGGTAGATAGACAGATAGAAATGATGGTTCTGTTTATCGATGGTTCTTCAATCTTCTCATGTTTAACCTCCTATGTCTGATAGTTTTTTATCGTTCGTCACTATTATTGTTGGTTAAGTATTGTCATCAATCATAAAAGTTTATATTTTCTCTGCTTTTAATTAGCTAGCGGTAGAAACAAGTTATAATAATTATATAAGTAGCAATTTAAATAAAATAATAAATAAATTAATCAATACCTATAAATAATTGAAATAAAATTTCTTGAATAGAATAATAAGTCTTGTATGAATCGATGATAAAACAGAAACTATACTTTTCAATGTGAGATTCATTTGAAATACGAAAAAAAGGTTACGAGTATGATAGTATTTTGAATACTAATCCTAAACCTAATGCTTCTTGATTCATTGAAAACAGAAACTTGATCATTCAATGTATGTACGATATTTTGTTCTAAAATAATGATTTCTAGATCATTCTCAAGTTTCTTAAAAGTCTGATTAAATTCGAACGATCGATCAATCGTTTTTCAAATGATGAGAAGAACAACTAAAAGAAGAGTAAAAAAACTGAGTAGACTATTCAACTCATAGTTGGATGTGTTTTGACTTATTATTTACGGACAGATTGCCGTAGTCTCTCAAGCTTGTTTACAAAGAAGAATATCTTTGTAGATAAAAAAAGAGAATGCCACATTTAAGATCATTAGAGGTGTGTCCCCTCTGTACATTTGATAAAATATTATTTTTGATCCTATCTACAATAGGTTTTTCTATTCTATTTTTGTTGAATATAATTAAAACTCTATAATAGAGATAGACATAGTTAATGTATACATCGGCATGTTACCATTTTATCGTGTCTTTTTAATCGGAAGAAGACATTCGGCATTTTTTTTCTCATGTGATAGATAATAGCTACTGACCTATCATTCCATTTTCTTCTAATAGGTAATATAATGAATTAAACGAACAGAATAATTGACCGTAAGGTGTATTAGTGAGAAAGAGAGAAAGAGATGAACAAGACTGATGATTAAAGACGAGTTTGTTCTCATTCATTTTTTTTTTTTTTTTGTACAAAATCAGCATGAGTATAATGGAATATGTCAAAAAAACTTGAAAGATATACTACAACGGATCTACATTTTCAAGAAAAGATAAGAAATGACTTTTTCATCTAAAGCTGATATGTTGATGGTTCGTTTTTCTTCTTTTTTTTTTTGCATTTTGTAACAAGTGAGAAAAAAGCAAATTAAAATAAATAAATAAATAAATAACGTATATCTGTTGTCTTTTTTTATCTTAACATGAGTTTAATTGATCGATAACGTAATTTTTAAGTGATTATAAAAGACATACGGTATCAGATCTTTTTTATATATAACAATAACTATCTTCTAATAACCGCCAAATTCAGACTCTTTTAAGCTCGTACTGTGAGTATAGAGTACAAAATAAACATCGTATAAACATGTAACTATAAAAGATATTTTCTTTTGAATTTGTTTGTAGAACAAATAGGCTCTCTCTACGTTTTGTCGATTGATTACTTAAAATGAAGAAACAAACTCAAAAATTTAAGGAGAAAATAAGTGAAGATATTTTGTTGACAACGTATGCTGCTAAATACTTTCACCTTGCAAATATTAATTTTATGAGTTAACAAAAATTTTTTTCATTAATTAAATGTAAGATTATATTAATTTATTTTTAAATGTCATTGATAATGATCAACATTTTCATAATTGAGTGAAAAACGTATAACAGTATGTAGGACAACTTATTTCAGTTCTTTTTAGACATTATTTTCTATTTGATATAAAAAATTTTTAAACACTCATAAAATTTGATTTTTCATTTTTTTTATTAATCTTCTGAATAAAAATCAGTGTATGTATTGAATAACATATATACTTTATAATTAAGAAAAAATTTAGTTTAAATATATTTCTAAAATCAAATTTTTAACTAAAACTTACCTCTATTTAGATTAAAAATAATTAATTATACCAAAAAATAATGTTTTGATTTCAAGAATGGATTGAAGCATATGTGATATATGTATATCTCTATCTTTCTTTCTCTATTCTATTTAAACGAAACGCAAGAAAGAAAAAGAGTCATCACTGTAGATAGATTCATAGATATATTATCTGCTGATAATAGGATTTTAATTGATGATGTTTTGTTGTTAATACGACGTTCAGATTGTTCTCACTTTTTTTTTTCTTCTTTTATCGTTAATCAATTATGATACAGTTAACAGTCTCGTCTCTGTGTCCGTACTTTATTTTTTTACAAAAGAGATACCATAGTATTCGATAAAAAAAATAAAATATATATATATATATATATATATACAGCAAGTGTGTAAAATAATTTTGCTTGTTTCGTTCGTTTATTTATATTTCAAAAAAAATATTTGTAAGAAAAAATATCTTGATTTCGATATCTGTAAATGATGCCATTACGACATACTAAATCAGAAAGAGATTCTTTGCATAGATAATAATTTTCACATATCGTATAGCAGTAAGACAGGGTGAAAAAACGATCAGATTTTGTACCCTCGATATTGAATCTTATACAGTTAACTAATCAGAGGTGTATAAAAAACTCTTATAACTTCTATCCGAGTCAAATAGGATTCTTACATGACTCTTATCAAATTTGTATATATCGGCTCAGCCATGATTGTGGCCGAGCCGATATTCTAATGAGATTCTTATATGATTCCTATAAATAGTTTAGACGATTTTTTTAAGTGTACAGATGCTTTCTCTTGTTTTAACATCATCCACAAGCTTATTCTTGTCGAGTAGTTTACCGGTGATATTCGTTGTAAAACATAACAACTTTTGCGTTTTTTCGACTATTTTATGTCTTCGCTGGACATTAAGATGCGGAAGATTGAATATTCTTAAAACCGAGCACATATCGTCTTGTGGGCACTGAATGTTAAAAAAAATCGAAATAAAGTTGTTTACTTTCTTTTTTACATATTGTTTACGATAGGAAAAATAAAAAACTTCATTTTTTAATTAACAAAACCTTTTTATTCAAAATAAAATTGAGATTCATCATCTAGATAAAAAGCTGGATCGAATCATATCGAATTCGATTAGTTTCTTTCATGTTTTTGTTCAATCTTTGTACGTGAAACAAACTTGTACGACATCATTATCGTTCTTTTTCTTTCGTTTAATATTTTTGCCAATAAAACAGGAAGATCAAGAATGGATCGCTCAGTTCAAGAACTTATTTTCGACTAAAAGAAGACAGCAACACTGTGTGTGAATGTGATTCAGTTGTGAGTAATTCTCTTCTATTAGCGCCTTCTTATTTACACACAATTTTACGCATTTTTTCTTCGGTAGCAACTGCACGATTATATTTTCTGTCTCACAATTTGCATAAAGCGATGAGCAAAAATTTAGGGATGTTGTATTATCTGAAAAAAACTCAGAATGTGGTTTTATAAGCAGCTGGAAAAAGTTTCTGATCGTGAATGGTGTGAATAAAAATTCCATTAAAATTCCTGTAGGTTAAATTTCTGGAAAACCAAGATTATAGAAAATCCTAAAAAGTCAATCATCAATCAGTCATTTGTACAAGAGCTCAGTCGTGTAGAACGAGCAATTCGGAGTAAAAGTAGATGTCACTAAGTTTCAGCGAACAACATTCAATTTACGAAAGGACCCATATCAAAATCGTAGAAAAAGCATCCAAATGACAATGAAAACGACCAATGGGCCCTTTGATAAATTGAATGTTGTTCGCGGCAAGCTTAGCTAAATTTATTTTTACTCATAATTGCGCGTACTACACGACTGAGCTCTTGTACAAATGACTGATTGATGATTGATTTTTTAGGATTTTCTATAATCTTGGTTTTCCAGAAATTTAACCTACAGGAATTTTAATGGAGTTTTGATCCACATCATTCCCGATTAGAAATTTTTTCCAGCTACTTAAACCAGATTCTGAATTTTTCAGATATTCTACTTTAGAGAAATAAGTCCCTAAATTTTTGCTCACCGGTTAACTTTTAACGTTGTTCAATCAATTTACTTCAAATGAGAGCTTGAAAATTGATCTGTTTGGATAAATCAGCAGATCACGTTTTTAAGAAAGATGATTTTGTAAAACGATCAATTTTTGTAATAGGCTAGTAAAAATTTATGATGTTTTTTTATCACTATAGACGATAATTGCCGCTAATATATACAGTGTTTTCATCTGGAGCTAATTACAAATGATGAGCAATGACTGTAATTTATACATACACAATGTATTATATCAGTCCCAGGGCCATCATTCTGCTTTGAAGGTGCACTTTCTCCCATTTCTTTTTGATCTAAAACACTTGATTGACATATTCTTACCAAAGTAAATAGTATACCATAATGACAGAAATGAAAGCATCCCATTTTTTAATATTTTTATTTTTACAGACAAAATGTTCTCATATACTATTATTATACATAGCCACGTTCTCTATGATTCTGATCATTCTTCTGTACAAGTAGAACATGACCTAAAATAATATTTCTTACTAACAATGATCAATATCTTGGAAAAGTCCATACAAGTAAAGAACAAATTTAAGTAAAATCTCACTATTTCATATATAAAATCGATGATTATTCACAAACGTCTACATAACAATAAGAAACATAAAAAAATAGAATATAGGCGTACCATGTCCAATTTGTATTGCCATACATTATCAACTAGTTGAGAAATAGAAAAATTAAATTATTTTTTGTTTTTAGATGTAGTTAAGTGTGTTTACTCTGGTGTATAATCAAGTGAAATGCATGAATAAGATGAAAATACCTCACTATAAAACAGTAATGTCTTCGCGGATGAATTTGCGTGGTTTGAAGGAACCGATATACTTCAATTTCTTTTATTTTGAATACAAACTCTAAAAGTCTCAATGAATAGTTTCTCTGTTTTTTCACTTCAAGCTAGCAATAGTTTTCTGATAAAAAGTCGCCTACACAGCTTTTAAAAATTATTCTAGAATCAGTAGTTTCCTTCTCATATTTAGAAGTCAATAGAGAAATACTTACCAGAGGAATTGTTATTGTAATTTTAGAATGAAACAGGACGAAAATTAATAATTAACTGATCGATCTAGTTTACTGGCTGTTGTATGAACGCAAATTATCTCATCATTTTCTCACACTGCTTTCAAACGAGTTGTCAAAAATTAGTAAGGGTCGTAAAATAACTGAGATATGAATAAAACCAATCTTGTGCATCCTTCCGAATACATGTGTCTGATGAATTAATTATGGTTGTATGAGAAAGAATGAGACAATATAGCATACATTCCATTCTCTCATGTAAAGAAATTCGTAAAGAACAAAATGAATTATCTAAAATGCGGATCTTTAATAGGGAAATCGTCAAAAAAAACATAAAGTGCCATAGTGGCAATGACAATTCTGTTCTCTTCTATTATAGTTTCTGTCAAGACCATTCTTTCAGCAGGCAAGTCAAATACTGTCAGATCTTTCAACAGAGAGATATTTCAGACAGTGCGAATAAGTATGATAAATTTGTCCTGATAAAAAAGTCTTTTGAGAAACATGCGATGAAAACGATCATATTAGTAAGACGCACATAATGCAAAGAAGTAGTGAATTTGATTTTTCGATGTATTATACATATTCTGATTTGTCACGTTGAGCTGATCACGAATATCACCTTCTTGGCCTCCAAAAACCTTTTCTTCCGGATCAAAACCCCAAAATACTGAAAAACTCTTAAAAATGTCCACATTTTTTGGTTTTGAAAATTCCTTCGCAGTTTTTTCCCAAATGGGTTTAGTGACTTGAACTTATCATATTTGAATTCCTTGTGGAAAACTAAGTCTAGCCAAGTTAGTTTCAATCTGTAAACCTTAATGCAAAACTTCGACAAGGTCCAGAATATATGATAGTAGAAAATGCAGACCCTCTGCTAGAAACTGAACTCTGGGTTTCAGGTTAGAGACCAGGTTTCTGGTTCATACATCATTCGATAGCCCAGACAACGAGCTACAAAGTTATGGAGAGCTTTTTTTAAAATCATTTTTCTTCGATGAGAAAAACGGCTTTTACTAGGAAAAATCAAAATTCTAATCCTAATTCGCAATTTTCTTCATCAGAACTCAATTTTCATGCAATGAAAACATCATATTCGGAATCAGCGTCAAAAATCAAGTCGAATGATATATATTTCCAACTTTTTCGTTGATTTTCATTTTTTGATAAAAATCTCGGTAATTATTTCTTCGACGTCAAAATTCAAAAAAGAATTATAGTGTTCGAATAGGATAAAACAAGTACATCATTCGACTCGATTTTTGACGCTGATTCTGAATATGATGTTTTCATTGCGTGAAAGTTGAGTTCTGATGAAGAAAATTGCGAATTAGGATCAGAATTTTGGGAAAAAACTGCGAAGGAATTTTCAAAACCAAAAAATGTGGACATTTTTAAGAGTTTTTCAG
>CAJNOQ010003660.1:0-19525 GCA_905250885.1 Didymodactylos carnosus
CGCAGGCAAAAATTTCAACTTTTTATCTTGAAAAATTATCGACTGATATGCTAATTAGTTTTGGCTATAACTACACGGTTGGAAAAAATATTATTCCATGGGGGTAACACCATCATTTTAAATAGAGTAGATGATGAATTTTATACCAAATGAGAGCCCGTGAAAAACGGGATTTATTGATACTAAACAGTAAGGGTTATGAAGACCTTAGTGTATTAAACTCTCGGAGTTTATATAATTCTGTAAAATAGAAAAGTGATAATCTGCTTTTACCGGCTTGAAAGACCAACAAAAAGAAACTTTCTTAGAAAAAATTAAAGAGGCTATGTTGTAGTAGTCATACAGCGCAGCCTCGACTGAAAGGATATGATTATCTGTTCGCGTTCTGCTATCGATGCCTCGTGGTAGAGATTAATAAAAAGACTTTTTTTTGTTTTTCTTCTGGGAGAAAGTTATGAAAGAGAAAAGTTTGAATAGTTCGTGAAGTGGTATATAAGATCCATTTCTAATTGATATAAATCATAAAAAGAGAATCTGCATTTGATAGGAGAACAGATTCTCTTTTTATGATTTATATCAATTAGAAATGGATCTTATATACCACTTCACGAACTATTCAAACTTTTCTCTTTCATAACTTTCTCCCAGAAGTGTCGATCGCTCCAACGTCGGTTAATCATTTTTCTCATCCCCACAAGCACTTTCATCAGAAACTAATGGTATATTTAGAAGCAGCGCATCGAATTGCATTCAATGATATGTCAGTTATATGTTTTACTTAAAATAACCGTTCGATTTAGTGGAATGACAGATTTGCAGGATTCCCGTAGCAATTTTTTTGCTCGTGGACATATGCCACAAAAGTGATACGAAAGTCTCCATTTCTATAGGTTTCTTACAAATAACTATAAATCATAAAAACAAAGTTCGTGGTCAACTGTACGAAGAGCAAGACATCGTTCACCCACTAGACCAGATAATAATATCTCTTTAGCATACGAAACTGTTTCTTTCAGTTGACCATCTCTAGTCATGATATGCAACTCTTCACCCTTCATTGCATAAGTTAGCCATTCCCCGGTTGGAAACGAAAGGAGATCATACCCGTACTCAGAAGATGGAAATGTGACATTGAAGAATATGCATTGATCGATCACGTACTTGAAACTCATTGTATTTGAGTTCGACCCCCACCGTTCCTCCCAAACATGTCTCATCAGCTGAGAATCGAAGTCGCATAATGTACTCATCTGCTTTACAAGAGACAGGTGGTCGCCATTCCTTCACCATCTTCCACTCATACATACTCCATTCTTGAATTGATGAGCCTTGTCTCACTGTACTAACTAACAATGTTTGTCCTGAACATGTGCATGACCAAAACGTCTTTCTATCATGACTCTTGTGTTCATCAATCACATTCACTTGTTGTGTTGCAACGTCTAATGTATATGAATCTCCTCTCTCCATCACAATGATAAATTGATTCAGAAATGTGGACCAGCAACTGGATGGTGTTACCCCCATGGAATAATATTTTTTCCAACCGTGTAGTTATAGCCAAAACTAATTAGCATATCAGTCGATAATTTTTCAAGATAAAAAGTTGAAATTTTTGCCTGCGTACTTTCAAGGTTATCCGATACCACCTAAAACTAGTCAAAGGACTTTTATGTTTTGTGTTTAACTTTAATTTTACAATTCTACTTTTTCGCTCTTTTCAAACGGTTGACGAGGAAGGTACATGATAGTACTGAAACATTAAACAGAATATGATAAAGAGATAACAAAAGAAGTAATTAATAAATAAATTTATTTATTTAAACTTCGTAGTGGTTTTCTACACAGCCGAAATAAATTATCTACTGGTAGAACTTTCGAAACCGTCAATACTTTGATGGGTACTTTCATCGAGTGCTACACGATTTTGGATACATTTTACAACCAAGTGTTATTTTTCGAAAAGTCGAGGTCCTATTCGCGGTAATGTTGTGTCACGCCGTCTACTTCACATCTTCGCCATCTGACTTGCTTAAGAAGAGCCCTACTCGGCTCAATAAATTTTTATATAGTCCCTTAATGACAATAATGCAATGATCCGTTCAATTATTCTAACTGGATGTGCTGGTGCTTCATCAGCTAGCTGTTGTTATAGTTTGACGCGAAATTAAATATAAGAAACTTGAAGAAGAAAGGCGCGATTAACTGCTTGAATAGAAGAATCAGATGATAACGACCGTTCTCGCTTCATGTTAGAGCGTATTCGAATCATTCATTTTGTTAACTGATTGCTCTCCTAAATATAGTAAGATACATTTCTTTTAGGTTTTCCTGACTTTTTTCTGGTGATTTCTTGTAAATATCAGTACTTTTCATTAACGTTTAACCTTTATAGATAAAATTTTGACTTATTAATGGAGTATGAAACATCTTCTAACACTCTGGTGCGAACAATACTAATCTTATTGTGCATTAACGAAAGAATATGACGTATCATCTATAATAGTTGATTCGTGCAATATGATGGCATTCGAAGTAAAATTATTGTACTTTATCGAATAATCAAGATCAGTTCATATAGTGTTAGCTTCGATTTTATTATTTCACTTAAAATTTACATCGGTTAAATGTGTATATAGTTGGTCGCAAAAAAAATTTTGACGATATTTGAAAGAGAAAAACGAAGTAAAAAATGACATGTCTCACATGCAAAAAAAAAAGTGTAACATAAGAGAATCTTCTAACGTGTATATACATTGTCAGTGACAGAGTATAATAGTAGAGATGAAATCATTTCGTTGTTAGACTATGTGCATCGAACGATGTCTTGCTCTTCGTACAGTTGACCACGAACTTTGTTTTTATGATTTATAGTTATTTATAAGAAACCTATAGAAATGGAGACTTTCGTATCACTTTTGTGGCACATGTCCATGAGCTAAAAAATTGCTACGGGAATCCTGCAAATCTGTCATTCCACTAAATCGAACGGTTATTTTAAGTAAAACATATAACTGACATATCATTGAATGCAATTCGATGTGCTGCTTCTAAATATACCATTAGTTTCTGATGAAAGTGCTTGTGGGGATGAGAAAAATGATTAACCGACGTTGGAGCGATCGACACTTGAGCGCCGACACTTGAACGACCCGACATTTGAGCGACGGACATTTCAACGACCTCGACACTTGAGCGACACCGACATTTGAGCGATACCGACACTTGAGCGATCGGGATGAGATCTAAGTGAAGTTATATGGTGAATGGGCACTATGTGATACAGTTACAGATATACAGCTTCGCATGATGATTACATGTTTTGTGTGAAACTACTTGTTGAACTCACTCTCATACTGCCCACACCCCCGTCTCCCACGAAACACTGCCAAAAATCCTCAAATGTGTACTACGAAAAGTTCGTGGAAGAGTCGGGGTCCTGTTCGCGATAATGTCGTTCACTCAAATCTCGGGATCGCTCAAATGTCGGTCGCTCAGATGTCGAGATCGCCTAAATGTCAGTCGCTCAAACGTCCGTTGACGGAGAAAAATGGATTTTACCAGAAAACCCAAAGTTTTTTGGAAAACCTAAAAGTCAGCCCAGGATCATTTATTCTAATTTATACTATTTATACAGATGTATTGTCAGTAGAAGAACATTCTGTGAAAGTTTCAACCAATTTGGTGCTTCGGAAACGCATTATTACCGCTTATCCAATATTACAACGAATATTCGAACAAACATGTATCTCGTCGCTCTCCTACACTAGTCGAAAGTGAGCGGTATTTGTTTGCAACGAAGCATATATTAAAAGTGGAAAACTGCGTACATTCTGGCTTGTCGGAGGTCTTGATAAGAAAGTGTTGATCTCCCAAAATACTTCCGATCACTCCTATGTTGATCGACTATGCACACTCAGCTAATAAATGAAAGATCTTAATAGAATCTAAATGAGATTGGAAATTAAGTGAATTTAAGAGTACTTTAAATCAATTTATTTAGGAAGAGTCTGGCACGATTTTGCACTCTAAATTAATTGCAATTAGGTTTTAGATGTTGAAATTGCTGTAAGATAATTTCTTATAAACATATTCACATTGGTTTTACCTCTCAAAATACATTCACCTAATTCAACAAGTTGATATTCATTTAGACTAAAGTCGAAGTACCTTCACATTTCGTGCTTTGGCAGGGACTTGTCGAATATTCAGCTTTGGGACACATTTATCCAGTCATTCTTGTCTAAAGAGAAACAGGTATATCTTTACCATTCATTTACTGAAAAAGAGAAAGTATCTGCTCATTTTTCTACTCTACTAAAGAAAATGATCGTAGTAAATTATTTGCACGTAAAGATAGATTTATCCCAAAAGTCTGGCGCTCTCAAATTGGATGATATTGACACTGTACATACACATAATATTACTAAAGAATTAATTAACACCAGATCAGCAACAGTTATTACATTATGAAGATGAATTGATACCAGATGTATTTGAAAATGCAACAAAAGAAAATGATAAGAGTGAATTGTTAGACGTATGGAAGGATTATAACCAACAACAACTTTTGAGCAATTAAAATATCATATTCGGAATCAGGATCAAAAACTGAGTCGACTAATGTGTATTTTGACATTTCTAGTTGATTTTCAATTTTGAGTGAAAATCGCGATAATTTTTCAACGTGAAAATTTCGAAAAAATATTAAGCTAGTCGGATAGGATAGAGATACATATCAGTCGACTCAGTTTTTGATCCTAATGCCGAATATGATAGTTTAATTGCTCAAAAATTGAGTTCTAATTGAGAAAACTGAGAATTGCAGGCAGAATTCCGATTTTTTCGCCCCTGATTCAGAAAAATGATTTTTCTCCATGAGAAAAAGGAATTTTTAGAAAAGTTTTTCGTAACTTTGCAGTTGAGCATCTAGCAGATCTAAGCATGTGAAAATATTAGCTCTAGCACCTCTAGAAAAATCTGTGAAAGACTTGCAAAATTGTGTTCCGTTTTTCGGCAACAGACAGTGCGTAATTTTCTATGAATAGATGTTTTGTTCTAAAGAATGTTCTAAGACCAACTTCTAATTCAGTTTCAATGCTGAATCAGGAAAAACAAGTTAGAACATTCCATCGCGTAACATAATTTCAAAAAACGAATATTATTGAGTCAGTATTTCGTCAATATCTATCTCTTTAGTTTTCACTGCTTATACTTGAACTTTTTCCAAAAGATTCCCCGTTCAATTGTCCACACGACTGTACAAGGATGTTTGATCTCAAATTTCAATATGAAAAATTGAACTAATACTACTGTGAAGTGTCACCGTGTCCCACTTGCTAACGCACTAATCTAAAAAAAGCTTCGATGTTTTCTATGATTGTTCGCGCAAGATAAATAGCGCAAAATTGAGTTACGGTTGCTATTCGTCTCTGTCATAAAAGAGAAAGAAGGTTGAACACTCAACTTTAATATAAGGTGGATAATCAGTGCACGAGAAGCAGAATAAACGCTTCCCGCCCATTGATCAAAATAATGCACCTGTCTGGTCAACTCTCAATTGAATATCTGATGCGACGTATCGCTTGAGATGGTTTGGTCATGTAAATCGAATGGAACATGGAAATGGGCAAGCTCTAGGTAAGAAGATAATGTTTTCCTACTTCTCTGGTGATCAACGTCATGAATATGGTGGTATAAGGAAAATATGAGAAAATTATTAATGAATGACATTGACAAGTTCGGTAGCAAAAACTGGAGAAAACATACTAAAGACAGAAACACCTGACATGAATCAATTAATAGACATGTACAATCCGCTCCTTTTCCTTCAAACATCAAGTCGATAATACAGGAGTACAAAGATTGTGCAAACAGAAGAAAATCAGAAGAACTTTATAAATGGAATTTCTAAGGGAAAGGTGATGGGACTATTGATGAAAGACTCTAACAACAATTACGAATATCCCGACTGTCAAAAGAAGTTTAAACCTCAAGAAATAACTGGTTATGTTAGAGCTTGTACACCTCAATGGTGCAAGAACAACAACATCAGAATACTCAAAAAGTTAAATGAAAACAAATTTTAGCTGTCACTCTTGGCGAAATGACGATCACAATCTATGCCAGATACGTTTGGAGGATGGTGGTCGGATGAATGACCTTGAATTAAGAGCAGGATATGAACGAACAGTTTCAGAGGCCAAAGAACACTTGATCTTCTTTTTGTTTTTCGCATTTTTGCTTTCGTCTCATCCTACACCGAAAGGTATCTGGTATACTTACTGTTGTATTACAGAATTTTTTGAAAAGTGATAAAAAGCAAAATTGACACTATTCATATGAACATCCGTTGTCAAGTGTTGACCAAAAAATGTCCTCTCCAGAAGTCGATTTTCACGTCAGTCTACCACAGTTGTTGTCCACAATCACATTGGCCCGTACGATTGAAATTCCATTGGATCTGGTACTTTTTCATATCTGAAGATGTGACATGTTGTAAAAGTTCTTGAACTTGCAAATTCTGATTCTGGTGCCATTGATGAGTCATGTAAATACGTTTCATGGCTGAGTCGAAAATTTCTTTTTCGATGTAATTTACTGCCGCTGTTTTGTTCTGAGATACATTCATGCTATTGTTGCACGTATACGAGTTAAATGTCCAATCACAACCTTCAAAACTAAATTCGGCGCCGATAAAACGATCGGAAATTTCTTCGTTAAAGAACCATTTGAATAGGCGACTATGCCACGTATTCTGGCTCGTTTGAATGTGTCTGATAGCGTCAGTTTTCTTGATGAGAATATAACCCGTCTTACAATGTTTGCCGTTGAGTCGAAAGTCGGTTTGCCAATCATATCCGTAGACGATGAAACCAATGAAGCTGCTTGTTGGGTCGAATGGATCGGAGGAGCAGGAGAAATGAATACTGTACATTTCTAACAAGCGCTTATTCGATCCGGTGTCAACTGTGATTATAAGATGTGATCGATCGAGACTGAGATGTGCATGTGTTAGCACTCCATCTCCGGTGCACAATACAAGTTGAAGCGTAAAATCAGCTTGAATGTGATAATCACTCAACTTTCGTCCGGAATCTAGTAGAGTCCCGGCAAAAAGTAATTTCTGCTGGGTGGATGGAATTCCTTCTTTGTCTTGAATTTTTAGTTTTACATCTTCGATGGTTTCAGATGATTGCACCTCTAGTGTTATTGTTTTTCCAGTCGAATCTGTGACATTAATTTTCATGTTTCCAGTTGTATCAACCGCGTCGGATCACACTCACTCAACTGTTTCGAAGTATTATTGTCGCGACTTTCAATCAGTTTCGTATGAGCATGTTGTCAAGAAAAAAACATTTGTCTCATTTCTTCAAGGATATTCGTTTGGCTTTTATTTCTACATGTGCACATAATTTTTTGTCGTCACTGTTTATTCAACTCGTCGTTATATCACATTTCTCTTTCCTTTCAAGAGTGGTTGTGATTGACTGTTTCTTTTTGTGTTGCGTCAACTCGAATAAGGTAATCGCGGAGAAATAAAATTACAATCCGACGCATAGTTTTTGTCTTCTGTATCTATAATGAGAGAAAGGACAATGCGAATCGGTTGTTTCGAATTGCCAAGCTGACGTTGACGATAAGGATACACTGTGCAAAGTCCGTTTTACTTTTATTTCGTCATAATATGTGTAGTAAACTGGCGCATCCTTCCCAAAAGCGAATAGAAACATCGATTCAACGGATAAATATACAACATAAAAATTTCAGTGAACATTGGATGTACTGAGGGAGCGATTACAAACGCAGAAGGAAGGAAGAGTACACCTGTGACTTTGGAAATTTGGCTGGAACTTGTCTTCATTTTGTAAAACTCCGAATAAGATGAGCGAAATTTCCTTCAATGCCGGGCTAATCTTAATAATCTTCTCCGCATCACCACAGAAATACACAACTAAAAATATATATTCGTCGTTCTGTTCTAATTAATTCATGAATTGACCTTGAAGAAGTTAAATTAGATCAGTGTAATTCAGATTTTTTACCATGTAGGAAGCATTTCACAACGTTGAACCTAGAGACAATAATACAAAATATTCGGTTTCCAATACTTTTTTGTGTTCAACTTTTTATGTATTGTTATTCTGTGGAGAAGCATGAGTGCTTGGCGGTATATTTCGGTCTGCTCATCAAGATACAAAATCAGAATAGAATTCCTAGAAGTGTAATAGACGTTTTTTGAATCCGAAATATGTCTCGAAGCAATAGCATACAAAAAAAAGTATTTTGTGTAAGAAGTATTTTCTGTCCATTAGATAAACTTTCCTCTCTGTTTACTTCTATGAATGTAAAAATATAAATTTTCTTTTATTCACATGTAAACTTGATTACCTTTAATCACGTTTGATATTTTTGATCTTCTACATGCAAGTGTATCCGACTTCATGCTCCAAAAAATGAGCCTCCTTGCGACACTTTGACAGATATTCTGCGTTTTGACGCGCAACTTGTGCAGTTTACTTTAGTCGACGGAAGGACTACATAGTCAATTTTCACTGTTCGTTTCAACCACGATCGCATTTAATACTGGAAATAGCACAAAGATAAAACTTCTTTTCGATTTCCATCAGTGCCAAGCGAATTTCTATCGAGAGAGAGTCCGTACATGAGCTGTAGTACATTGCTGCCTTCGGGTCATGAAAGTTAGGTAACCATTTCAGTGTTCCTCAGGCACCTGAAGATCCTGTAATATTTTGAAAAAGTTTATTTCACTAAAACAATCAAACAGATAAAAAATCTGTTATCAAATGTGTATTCCGTCGGGACCTGCTACAAACAAAATTTTGAGCTGGTTTCATTCACTCGATCAAAAGTTATAGGCAAAATGAAGGTCGTAACGAAATTTTCAAATTTTTTTTTTCCGGAGCTTTTAGAACTTTGATAATTTCTGAATTTTAAAGGGCCTGGAAAACCGAAAAATGCCTGAAGTGCAGAAAAAGCTCGAGAGCTCCTCTCAGAGCCATGTTATAGATGCCAAACAAACTTCTTCTGATTCAGCATTAAAAATGCAATCTAGCAACTCAGTGTCAAGATTTTAGATGAATACACAAAGAGAGGAAAATGGATCAGAGAGACACTGCTTAAAATACGAAGTTCTCATATCAAAAACTATGTAGCTTTTTGTTAGGAGATGCAACCCTGTGTGATATGCCGTTCGAATTGCCTTCACTCATAGAACAAAAGCATAACTTCGGATTTTTCTCATTTTTCTTTTAGCAAAATAGTGTAAGGCGCGCGTAATTCAAAGGTCAAGTACTATTTTATTTTTGGTTTTCTTATACATCATTTGATAGAGAATTTTACGCTGATAAAGAATATCACCCTCTTAGCCTTCTCAGTGCACGTTTTCATGTAGGAAAATTCGAAATGCGCTTTTTCACCCACTGCGGTCGATTTACGAATGGCTACAAGGAGCGTGAACATTATCGAAATATTCCAATGAAAAAACGTAGAGTATGTCAAGGGCTATCCAACAGTATAGTTCTGAAAAATATATATGAAGAAATAAAATAGTTATTGCAAAATGACCTTCCCGATTGTAGGTGAAAACCGCAATGTTTTAATGGAAAGTCGATATATCAAGAAAGAAAACAAATTTCGAAAAAAGGATATGTGGGTTTGTGCTCCGCGATGTGGCGGATCGAATGGTGTCGAACTCATGGTTCTATCTTTCAAGAAAAACAAGGAGATAGAATCGAATTTTCCTACATGAAAACGTGCTCTGGAAGGCTAAGAGGGTGATTTTCTTGATCAGCGTAAAATTCTCTATTGAATAATGTATAAGAAAACCAAAAATAAAATAGTGTTCGATCTTTGAATTACGCCTTACTTCTACTTCTGTTTGCCATAGACTTTTCATGTTCAAGCCATAAACTTAGATTTTGCTTTGTGGTTTTTGGTAATATCGTACCCTTAGGATTATAATGAAACGTACAATTTAGAATTGAAAAAAATGCATTTAGCTTACCTAAGATTAACCAACACCTTTAAAACAATTCATAACAGCTTAGTTAGGGGAGGAGTGTCCTCCCCCGACCATACCCTTAAACTTGGCCAGTTGGTACAGAACATCTTCGGTGATATGCCTGCGCAATAAAAAGCTCATTGGCCAAGTATTGACAGAGTTATTAATTAATTAAGTTCAAAATTAATTGAAGTTTGAGCGGCATCTTTTAGAAACCTTTCCAGTTTTCGATATAAATGTTACATTCAATCGATTGTAATGTTGTTTTACAGAGAATTGTTTGTAGATATAATTCCACACAAAAAAGTTTAAAAACGATATCTCTGACCACTTTTTAGTTACTAATTAGTTCTGGTTAGCACTCATTGGTGGCACACCAGTGGACAAGTAAATTTTCCTAATGTCAAAACAAATGGAAGCAAATCATGTGATATATCATTCGATAGAACTTTTTGAGGTCTATCTATTATTCGAGTCATTCTTTTTAGTGTTTGCCTTTTCTGTCTGAAAAATAAGTTTTAAATCATTTTTGGTATTAAAAAACTGACCAACTCTCAATTTTCTCAACCAGAACTCAAGTTCTATGTAATAAAAATATCATGTTCGGAATCAGGATCGAAAACTGAGTCGACTGATCTGTATAGCTGTCGTATACATAACTTTTGTGTTTTTCGAATTTTCACGTTGAAAAATCATATAGATTTTCACCAAAAAATAAAAATGAAGTGAAAATTTTGAAATACACATCAGTCGACTCAATTTTTGATCCTGATTACAAACATGATATTTTTATTACATAGAACTTGAGTTCTGGTTGAGAAAATTGAGAATTGATCAGTTTTTTGATACCAAAAATGATTTAAAACTTACTTTTCAGACAAAAAAGGCAAAAAATTAAAAAAGGTGACTCGGACAAAAGACAGGGCTCAAAAACTTCTATTGAACGATATATTATAATGGTATTGCATGTTTTCCTTCCATTCGCTCTGACATTAGAAAAATTTACTTTGTCTAAGATTTCTAAGAAAGTAATAAGTTTTTATGTTATTGTTGAAGTCAACAAATTTACTACACAAGTAGACAATTACTACAATTTAGTACAAGTAGACGTCGTTTTCCAAACAGCTGACATCAGTGACGTTATTGCCAAGCTTGAGACCTTTGTATCACCCCCATTCGAGTATCGAAGAAATTTTTCTGATATTTCTTTTATACAAAAATATGTTTCTACCGTTTCGTCGAATATTCGATCGTCACTAAGAACGCTACTGGTGGTTATCATCAACAATAGGCAAAACGTTGTTATTATCAATGCAAAGTAACAACACATTTTTGAATTAATTTGTTGATCGTGATTAGTCAGCCTGCCGGGATTGCTGGAATGTCTTATTTTTAGAGACAATGTCTTCTTTTCTGATTTTGGTTGTTCCGGTCTATTTCCGTCTTTCTCTTTTATTGTTTAGAAAATATAAAAAATCTAACAAAGTGTTCGAAATATAATGAAGAAATATTTCACAGTAATTATATTACGTTATATTTTTCAAATTAAATACTTTTCTTTCCCTTAATAAACATACGTAAGGATTGTGAATGTTGACAAATAGACAAGAAAAACGTTTATGTAACATTGAGATAATTTTTTGTTTCTGGAAACTGCATAAGAAGAAGATTTAAGGTTCAGTGAAGATGACGATGTTTCGAGTTTATTATATATGAATTTCAATTTAGCACTTTCGTTCACTGTTTTTGCAGATGTTAGAACAGTTTCACCATATAAGGTCGTAGTACTGGTACTCATATAGTCGTTCCCTTCGCTTCGTATATGAATCCATCCATCGTTATCATGTATTAATTCAATATTTCTGTTATATGTCGAAAAGTAATCGCCCACAACGAAATATACAGTAGATTCCTCGCCTTCATAGTGAACTATAATGCTAATGCTGCTGTTCGTAACCTTATTCTGCAATTTTAGTGTGCTACCAGTCGTTTCATTCTTTTTGATCATTATGAATAAGTAGATGTCGTTTTCGAAACAACTGATATCTGTGACGTTATTGTCAAACTTGAGACCTTGGAATAACCATTGAGGACCATTCGAGTATCGAAGAAATTTTCCTGATGTCTCTTTTATACAAAAATATGTCTCCACCGTTTCGTCGAATATTCGATTGTCACTAAGAACGCTACTGGTGGTTATCATCAACAATAGACAAAACGTTGTTATTATCAATGCAAAGTAACAACACATTTTTGAATTAATTTGTTGATCGTGATTAGTCTGCCTGCTATATTATGTGATATTTTTGAAATTGAATACTTTTTTCTCGTAATAAACATACGTCATACGAGTGAATGTTGATAAATAGAGAAGAAAAACGTTTATGTAACACTGAGATTTGTTTCTAGAAATTGCTTATAATGGTGACGGATGAATCAGAAAAATAATTTTTTTTTCTTATCTTATTAAAACAACATCATTCATTTTTATAACGCTGTATGAAGTTAAATAGAAGGGCAAGTAGCGCACACTAGAACAGAATCTACAAATAGTAAAACTTGGGAAAATTAGAAAAGATATCTATTAACTAAGACTTAGAAACTAATTACTCGTTAATGAGTCCTACAAAATTCTATACAATATGAAATTAAATTTCGAAAAATAACATTAGCAACTGCTACTTCGGCTATTGCCGTTAAATGACATTCCAATGAGTTTAGTTCTTTGATTATTATGCTTTGTAAACCATTGCTTAATCGTATTTACAGCATAAATAACCGATGATACCAACAAATATACCAATATACGCACATAATAATTAGCTTTATAAGTTTTAATTGTAGTAGTCATTGGTAATTATAAAAATACTGGAACAACGATAAACAAGGCAAATAATATGCTTAAAATCACCGGTAAACTACTAGAAATATCCTGATATCTTAATATTTGATATATTAACGATAACGGTAATGCGATTAATATTGGTGAAATAAATGCTGATAAATAAATAAATTGTAATAACTGTCGTGATTTTTTTTCATAAGCTTTTTTTTTAAATAGACAAGAAAAACGTTTATGTAACATTGAGATAATTTTATTGTATGTGATCGTGGCTATTATTATTTTCATAATAACGTTTTAACTCTTTTAACGATAACGTAACAGCATGTATTGCTGTTGGTGATATGGACAATGGAACAGAAAATAAATTTAATAATAGATAAGCTTGTGCTATTGTACCAATTATAAGTTACAATCAAACATTTTTTGTATTAATTCATCAAATTTCGGTACATTGAATTCTTTACAAACCTTATGAAATTGGCAGCTTCAATATAATTCGATACCGATGGTAATATCCCACATCACCTATGGGAAAAATATAGATGCATTTCGTCTGTTATCGGGGGATACACGAAGAGTTGCCGTCTGGACTACTGGACCACTATTCATTTCAATGAACAATGGAGTCGGTTGTAAGTTGAATAACTCCGGATAGGAAGCAGCTAGAGATCTGCGATTTTCAACATTCGAAAGACAATAATATTCTTTATTAAGAAATATCGAAAGCTGATTGGTCAACAATTGACCAGTCAGATGAGTTTTCGCTTGACATACTGGGCACTGCCTGGAGAAAAGATCCCCCGTTGGATAGAGAAAACTGTAGTTGGAAAAGAAACTTTTAACTAGATGCGCCTGCGTGTGTAACTAGCAATAGTTAAATCGATTAATTATCGGACGATAAATCGACAGTTGCAACTAGAAGAAGTCTAGCAATCACCTTATTACTAGATTTCCACTGTCGTTACTCAATCGCTGCAAGCGAGTAAAAATCTAGTAATCTGGATGAATGGGGGCTATACTATATTTTTTTTGACGCTTGAGAATTAATATCCCGAACGGGATAATTTTCCCGATCGGCCTATAGAGTATATCCTGAACAGGATACATATCTCAATTGGGATATAGTCAACATTCCAATCAGGATACATATCCCATTCAAGATATTGGTGTATCCCGATCGAGCTATGTTACCAAATATGTTTAAAATACATATGATCAGCCATTGATAGTATTAAGTACGATTTAAAAGCGTTCGTGCGAAGTGTTCTGGACTGTTTTGTTTATCTGACATATCCCATTCTAACTGATCAACTAAATTCACATTTCCTACATGGATATTCAACTAAACGAAAGTCTCAAATTTCACAATACTATATTTCAATATCAGATTTAATTCACGTTTATAGTTATCCTTGGTTGAATATTATCTTCTAAAAGTCAATGAACTGGATGTGTATCAAGCTGTTGTCTGATAGACTGTGATATTGTTGGAACAAATGCAACTCGATGTAGATCAAGATCAACATTATATTTCTACAAACATTTCAGGTGTAATCAATTGCTCTAAACAAAACATGTTGTAGAATGTTTGCGGAACGATACGAGAGACGTTAACAATACCGCTTTTATTCTAAGTAAGTGTATACGCAACTTTTGTCCATCAACTTCCGTATCGAGACGAATAGGAATAAGATTCTCACATTGTTGAAGATATTCGACTGTCGTTGATGTATTAGTATAATCAAACCTAGAGTGAAAAATCCATAGAAAAACATGAACTGTGCTTAAAAATAGAGGAAGTTTGCTGTTTTTGAATTTTTTTCTCAATGGTAATAACCCAAAACCTCTAAAAAACATGACTGACTAAAAACGTTTTCTATCAGTAAGGGAGTGTATGGAAACTTCAGAAATATTAATGAAAACAGGACCTCTGAAAAAATCAAAACCTCCTAAAACTAAGTCTCAGGATTCGATCGACAATCCTGCGCAAACAACTCCATCGGAGCAAGCAGATGTTTTTTAGCTATTATCCTTCAGGAAAAAATTCAGATACAAAACTTTTAATTGCGATTTTATAGGATTCCTTTAGCTAACCATAGTGGAATATTTTCGATATAGACAGTTCTGATGAAAGTAAAGAAGAACTTATTGAGCAATGTCGAAAACAGTATGAAAAGAATGAACAGGAACTAGCTTATGTTGACGAGTTTCACAAGAAGTATGAACCGAATCGTGCCATATGGTGGTACACAAGAGAGTGCTTTTTGTATCGAATGCTAAATAAAGCACTTCGTGTTCAAGACATTGACATTCTATTTAAACTCCGATTTTTCATCAAGGATCTTCACAATCAACTCGAACAACTACATTTCAAGTCGCGCAATGTCGCGAAAGAGTTAACTCTTTATAGAGGACAAGGGATGATGGCGGAGGAGTTTGAAAAGCTAAAAGGGAACATTATCAGTTAACTATTTTCTCTCCACAAGTGAAATTAAGGATGTTGCAATGAGATTCGCTCAAGCTTCGATCAATGAAGAGGGCCTTGAAGCCACTTTATTCGAGATCAATGTTGATACAAAAAACTTTTCGAAGCCATTCCACAATATTAGAAAGTATAGTGCAATGCCCAAAGAAAGCGAAGTTCTTTTCTCTCTAGGAACAGTATTTCGAATTCAATCGATCAAACCATTCACCTCCGCTGGTATCTGGAATGTGAAGCTCCTTCTGAATGGGCAAGAAGATCAAGATCTGAGGCACCTAACAGGACAAATACGAAACGAAGTCCACGATGATTCCAAACTAAACAGTCTAGGCAGTTTGTTGCGGAGAATGGGAGAGTATGATAAAGCTGAACATTATTATCTTATGCTAATCGACAAGACATCAAGCGAAGATCCGCACATCGCTTCATACTACAACAATATTGGACTGGTTTATAATTATATGGGTGACTATTCAAAGGCTTTGGATTATTATGAAAAGACACTGCAACTGGAATTGAAAACACTGGGTCCCAATCACCCGGATGTTGCTACCACATATAACAATATTGGACTGGTTTATAATGATATGGGTGACTATTCAAAGGCTTTGGATTATTATGAAAAGACAGTAGAACTGTACTTGAAAACACTGGGCCTCAATCACCCGTCTGTTGCTACGATATATAGCAACATGGGATTACTTTATAGAAATCAAAAGCTCTACAAAGAAGCAAAGAAGTACTTTGAAATGTCTCTAGCAATTAGACAGAAAGCTTTACCCAGCACACATCCGCATGTCTTGAGGTGTCAGCAGGAGTTATCAGAAGTAGCCAGAATATACCAGAGTTCTTAATTATTTTATTGCTTGTTTAGTGGAGAGAACATTATATGACTTGAGCACGTAACTGTGCTCCCGCAGTGTAATTCCGTCACTGTTTGTTTGTAGATTTGAAATTGAGTAGAATGCAGGTGTGAATTGTGAAGCTTCTTCTGAATAGTCAAGAAGACCGAGACCTGAGGAATCGAGAAACCTGGCAGGATAAATACGAAAGGAAGTTCACTGGAAATACAGGTATAGGAGATCGTCAAAAATAGCATTGTCGCTGGAGTGACCGACCGGTAGGAAGAAACTTGATGGAAAATGACTTTATCCAGATACAGGTTTTTGTTATCCATAAGGGATATTGCAACTGACAGTTCCTAGAAAACATCCACATGTTTGCGAAATATTGTGCATATTTGGCTACTATTAGTATCGCCTTTCCTCTCAGTTTCTTACTTCTACTGGCACCGAGTCAACGTGACATCACCCATTGCATTAGCATAGTAGTGTTTTGGCTGTGGCAGTTTTAGAACTTTCACGACAGAGTCCAGATAGCGCCAGCTTTGTGCTGTCATCCAGAAAATATTTTATGGTTATAGAAATATTTGATTTTCCTGAACGTATTGATTAGGGATGTCACTTTACTGTTTCTTTACTACTATCCGTTCCAAAATACAAGAGCATCAGTTGCTGTTTGAATAACTTTTGATAGGTAATAGATAGAGAGGTGCAGTTTTCAGTTTTAGAAACTAGACACCTGAGCCCGTGTTTCTATAAGCGGAAGCGAGTTTTGGACAAAATTTTCAAGTTGGTTTTTGAGGAGATCCGTGGAAAACCAGATCAGAACTCCCGAAAGTCTCATAGAAATGTAGTCGTCTTTTTACATGGGTGTATTGCTACAAGTGTGCTATAAAAAATGGGAGTCACGCATGATCTAGATTTTCTACGGCTCTGGCGTTGTGCCGGATTTCCTACGAGTCCCAGGACTGGCGCCTGGTGACTCTTCGTAGCCTTGAAAGCCAAAGGACTATAGATAATCGATCATGCTGAGCCTTGTGGCAATATTTGCTTTTAGAAAACGTTTAAAAGTCTATCGGAAAAGGGAGGTTTACGAAAACTAGCGTTTTCAGACTGTTTTCGTCTAATATTATTAAATTCAGTGTTCACTTAAAATACATCAGAACGAGTTCAAAACTTCAGGATATGATCAATTCTGTCCGCTAAACGTGATTATAAGATCGAAAAAATCGAAAAATAGTATTTTTATTAATGGCTTTTCCAGAAATCCTTTCGGAAAGCATTAGAGTTCTATAAAATCTCTTTCTGGATCTCCTGTAAATAGGATACAGAGTAGCCTAAACGCTTTACATACCGAAGTTTTGAACTCGTTCTGATGTATTTTGAGTGAACACTGAATTTAATAATATTAGGTGAAAACAGTCTGAAAACGCTAGTTTTCGTAAACCTCCCGTTTTCGATAGACTTTTAAACGTTTTCTAAAAGCAAATATTGCCACGAGGCTCAGCATGATCGATTATCTATAGTCCATTGGCTTTCAAAGCTTCCGCTTATAGAAACACGGGCTCAGGTGTCTAGTTTCTAAAACTAAAAATTGCACCTCTCTATTTTGGAACGGATAGTAGTAACAAGAAATGTTTAAAAGTTATCTGTTACTAAAAGCGGTAACTCTTTTCGTTATTTGCTTACCAGTTACTAGTAACTTATTTTGTTACTCTGTTACTTTTTACTTCTAAGAGTAACAAAAAAAGTTACTTATTACTAATAAGTAGTAACAAGAAAACAGTTACTTTGTTACTTTTAGCAAAAGTAACAAAGTAACTTTGTTTTTAAGTAATACATTATTAGTTTCGGTCTCATTTCAAGAGACTATTCGGAAGTATATTGTTGTAAAAACCATAGACCGAACTGTAATAGGGTTTCAGTCTAATGTTTTTCGGCCTGCAGAATAGACTAATGAACGAGGAAGTGAGAATGAAGTGCGTGGAGAAATATTGTAAAAGAGATTAGAGACTACAGAAATGTGAATTTTCTCATCCATTCCGTCTTTCTTATTTTCTTCTTAGTTATCGAGGTACTTTATTTCTTTTGCTTAAAGTAACAAAGTAATAAAAGTTGTGACTTGTTACCGGTAACAAGAAATGTTTGACTACTTCTTTGTACGAGTAACAAGCAATTTTCTTTGTTACCCCTGAAAAATAAAATGTAAAACAATGACAAAAATTTGCTAGTTTTTCCGGAAAAGTAACAAATAAGTAAAAGTAAAGTGACACCCTAGTACTGATACTCGAGCATGGTGAAAATGATGAAATTTCTAAAGTATTATGTCGACAGATCAGAAGAGAGGAAGGCTTAATAGGTGCCATATGTTGCTGACCACTCCGAAAAACTGATCCAGCAGAATAGTGATGCTCTGAGGTTTTTCAGAAGGTTTCTGGAAAACCTTAAGCCAATGCCCAGCTCACATTCACCTTTTTCGTCTTCGATTATGTTTTATGAGCTGTCCTTTTTTTTTTTTAGCTATCGTCGTTTGGGCAGCGCTCGCTTTCCCCGGGCACGTGTCTATCTCCGAGCAGACATCTCTGGGAATCTGCCATGGACTATAGGTAATCGACTACGCTGAGCATAGTAGCAACATTTATTTTTGTATATCTATATCTTTACTGTGTACATAATAAGGCCAGCGGCGAATCATTTTAGGTCGTGCATAATACAGGCTACATTAAGTGATAAAGTGTAACAGGTGGAGGATGAACACTGACATAATATATAAAAAAAGTTAAAAAGTTAAAAACGTCAAGAAAAGCGAAAATAAAATAGGCTAGACGGAGAGACGTGGTGTGAACTAATTTAAATTTTATTAAAACTTATTGACGTTCTACTAGCTAATCATCAAATCTGTTAGTTTGCTTAACGTAAAATGCAACTACTTTTAAAACAATAGGAGGTGAAACATCGTCTAGATTAAGATCATTCAACAATAGTGTGTCGACTGTAATCGTGGTCAGAAAATGTAGTTCGTGTTTCAGATTTTGTCTCCCATTGTGATAGAGACGGCACTGCAGAAAGTAATGTTCAACATCCTCCTTTCCATTCCCACATTTACATTTAGGCAAGTCTATACACTTCCGTTTATGCAGATAAAAGTTTAAAGGCGGAAAACCAGACTTTAATCTCATAAAAAAGATTTCATCTCGTCTAGCAAGAAATTTTAGTCGCTTTGGAAATAACTTGGATGTTAAAAGCTCAGATTTTAATATATTGCGCATTTTTGAAATCTTCATTGTTAAAAATTTTGGATCTTTCTGTATCAGATTATTTCATTCTTTAGT
>CAJNOQ010003661.1:0-19521 GCA_905250885.1 Didymodactylos carnosus
AATCCGAATATCATAGTGGTTTGGGCGTCTAGCCCTCTTTAGATCGGTTTTGTGGAAAACTAGTTTTTCAGAAACTCTAAAAGACAACCAAACCCTTTCTTAATGAGGCATGATTGTAGCCGGCACATTTCTGATTAAAATGAGACATCTCCCCGCTCTACACGACCTTTGTTTGCAAAGTTAGAGAATTTATAAGAAGAGCCCTAAATGTCCATTGTCACCTCAAAGCGACAGAAATAAGAAGAAAGTAATTTAGGGCTTTTCTTGTAAATTTTCTAACCTTGCATCCAAAGGTCGTGTAGAGCGGGAAGATGTCTCATTGTAATCAGAAATGTCTGGGCTACAATTATACCACATTAAGAAAGGTTTTGATTATCTTTTAGAGTTTCTGAAAAACTAGTTTTCCACAAAACCGGTCTATGGAGACCTAGATGCCCAAACCACTATGATATTCGGATTCAGCACACTCGACTACCTATTGTCCACTAGGTTTCGTGAAAAAAGCGATCAGACAGTTGGGGTGGTATCCTCGTACGTTGCACTTAAGGGTACCCCTCTCCTCTTTTTGGGCTTTCCGTAGAGATGTTGTGAAATAAAAACTAAAAGTCGCTTGGGCTTTGTATTTTCAGAACTGATTGGAAACTCAATGGAGCACATTTTCGCTTTTGTTTCAAGTTTTCAACTACTGCCGTTCACCAGTTTTCCAGAAAACTCGGTTTTTCATTGTGCCACATTACGAGTTCCCCCTTCAGTTTCATCCGATCCAGTTCAAAACTTTTACCACAGATGCATGTCAAGGTCATTCCGCAGGGATAATGTTTGGGAATCTTTTTTGAGACCTCTCCTGGTCGATTTATAGGAAAAATACTGAAAAACGTCTGAAAAACCAAGTTTTTCTATTTTAGAAACCCTATAAGTCGGTAAAGAAAAGTCTAAAATAAAACTCCAAAATACTAACCCTGCAATAGTGTCTTAAGTACCTAAGTGTCGCTGTTTCATTCAAGAGATATAAGCATCTTTCTAAATAGGTTTTGCTCGGTTTAGGGAGCTCAGTTTTGCTGTAGATGTCAGAGTAAATTTTAATTTTCTCAGCGAGTTTGAGAGATAAAGTCGAGATTTTTTTAACGTATATACTTTAAAATGAGCTGTGTCTCATAGCTATGTTTAAAATTTCTTGTCTCTTGAGGACTGCTCATGGTATAGATTTTGCTTAAAAATCCCTAAGAAAATTTAAAAATTCTTCCAGTCAGCGGAGTGAATTTTTCTGAAGTTAGTCTAGTTTGAAAGAGCACACCGAGATGTACTAGGATCAGTATTCAAAAGTTTGATATTTCGAAACTCGGATCTTGGGATAGATGTCTGAAAAAGCCAGTTTTCTAGAAAACTTAGTGACCTCAAAATTTCTTTAAGAAGTTTTTCAATCACATCATTGGATATCCCTTTCAATTCTCTACAAAATTAGATGCCGACCAAGTTTCAACGGTCCTGCACGACCGAGTTACAAGCTTTTTAACATTATATATATAAATGTAAATATACGAATATAAATTCATCGAAAATTTTGCTTTAACACTGAATTTTCGATCTGTATCGTATTTGGTATGGCAGTTTTTGACAGAACATCGTAGAAGCTTGGCCAATATCTAGTTTTGTAGAGAATTGAAAGGAATATCCAATGATGTGATTGAACAACTTCTGAAAAAAATTTTAAGGTGATTAAGTTTTCTAGAAAACCGAGTTTTTTAGAAATCTATCCCAGGACCCGAGTTTCGACATACCAAACTTTTGAATACTGATCCTAGTCGTAATGTGACACAATAGAGCTATTGTTGCATGTACAGAAAATGAGAGAAAAGTTTATGAGACTAAAAAATTGAGCTGTTTTAAGTTTTGAAGTTTAAGTTTTTGAAAAAAGGTCGTGGAATAGAGGGGGTGGTCTTTTTTAAGCCCACACTTTCCTCTAGATTAGGCTATGCTCAGCTCAAAATACGAAATTTTTAGAAAAAAGAGGGGGTTGTACCCTTGTCGTTGGAGAAACACGCTTAAGTAAAAAGGTTTCACTTAAGTGTGACTTGTTTTTTCACTTACAGTTTGTTAAGAAACTGCCCCCTGGATCTAAGCAGGGATCATCGTTTTACAGGTTGTAGCCTTTGATGGACTTTCATCTACCAGTGACTAAAATAAATTATTCTTATTTTTATTATTATAAAAAGTATTTGGTACAAGTAATAAAGCTAGTCCCTGGTGGTTTTCCACAAGAAGTTTTACTATTAACTACTTTGCGTTACTTGTCAAGCGCTTGTCCAATGACTTTGGCTGACCTGTACAAGTAAATTTACTTGAAAAACTTCAGCTAATTGTTCCATTTATCTTTATTTTGTATTTTGTACGTATTCTGCACTATATGCTACTTTTGTAGCACAGACACATGCATATGTACTAAGTTTGTTCAAATCAGTGGAAATTGCTATGTTTATACTGACTGATATTGTGACGTTTGTATACAAGCTCTTGTTCAGATGCTTCCCAAGTACTCGACAATTAATCAGGCACATTATTTTGGTAATCCTTGAGGTTCTTTGATTGCGTGTTCATTTAAGGTCGTATTTGACTCTAACGGGTGGCGTATAATAAATCTTTTCTTACTTTTGGAACACTTCCGAGTGACTTAAAAATTTGTTTCTAGTCTCATTCAATAGAAAATTCAATTCTCTAGAAAATCTGCTATTTGAATTTCTGATAGAATTTTTCTCGTTTAAGCACCATTCAAAATATTGAATAGTGCGAAGTTCTCGAACTGCGGCGTGCTTTTGCCGTATCCTTTTTTGAGATTTTTAGCCCATTGTCTGAGGTTCAATAGTTACTTTTTCTAGGTAGAAATATAGAGAATTTTGTGCTCTTTCGATCTCACTCATTTACAACTTCATACAATGTTTCCGCTACGCCAGTTGGACTCATAACTAGTTCTCAACCGGCTTTTCAAATTTTTCACATTAAATTGATGTTTCTAATTAATGGTTCCAATTGAGAAACTTTGTTTATATATTAAAGGATGCGAAATTTAATTCTGTGTAAGATAACGAAGCTAAAACGCAGGATTCAGAACGTTTTATTGCTTTCATAGGACCAAAACTAAAGTCTGTGAAAAACAGGTTCAAAGTTAGGTTTTTATAGGTTTATCACTTTTTTGCAAAGAGAGTTTTCCTCAAAGACTTCACTGCAAAATTTCGAAAAATATATGAGATGCAGAATTTTCCGATGAATGTTGGTGTTTTCAAAAATCTTATGGAGTCTGTTTTTGGATCAAGGCAAATATTTTTCTATGTTCAGTGTGTCGCAGTTCGAGAACTTAGCACTATTCAATATTTTGAATGGTACTCAAACGAGAAAAATTCTATCAGAGATTCAAATAGCAGATTTTGTAGAGAATTGGATTCTCCATTGAATGAGACTAAAAACAGATTCTTGGGTCACTCGGAAGTGTTCTAGAAATAAGAAAAGATTTTGGACCGTTTATTATGCGCCACCCGTTAGACTCAAATACGACCTTAAGTGAACAGGCAATGAAGGATCCTTAAGAACTACAAAAATAACGTGCTTGATTACTTATCGAGTACATCTCTAAAATAATTCAGCACAAGAAGAAGAAAAAAAGACTCTCTCTTTTAATCTTACATGTTAAAATTAAAATACTCGTTCTGTCGTATATTATTATTCTTCAACTTGATTTCATGTGCAGCAAAATGTTGTCCAAGTTTTTGTAACTCTCTTTTCAGATACTTTTTCCCTACTATAATGAATATTTTTATTATTTTATTATTTATGATTTTTTTCATTATTATAGTTTTTTTCTATATAATAATTATGGACTATTATTTTCGTCGACGTTTAGGATCGAATTTAATTGATCATACGGCTGTTTTTGAATCACCATCATCATCAAAATCAAAAGAAAATAATATATTGATATTAGTTTTGGGATGGGGTGGTTGTACGAAAAGACAATTACGACGATTATTAGAATTTTATTCTAATAATGGTATGTCAACAATTTGTTACATTAGTCCAATGTGGAATTATATTTTTGATGTTAGTCTTGAACAAATTGAGTCAATATTAGAAATGATGAAATTATATGTAATTAATAATGGTAGTAAAACGACAACAACAAAGATCTTTATTCATTCTCATTCAAATAATGGGGCACTTGTATGGAGTTATCTGTCAGATAGAATTCAAAATGATAACAATTATAAAATGCTGTTACCCTATTTAAATGGTGTAATCTTTGATTCTGCGCCGTATGTTACTCAACAAAGAAAATTTCCAGTGATCTCATCAACTGGAGGCTCAACTCTTGCATGTACAAGTATTATTTTGCAACGACCACAATATTTTCATTTTTTATGGACTCCACTCATATATACTTTTCTATTTATTAAGTTGTTTTTTAGGCGATATATTTTATTCGATTTAATAATAAACGAAAAGTTACAAAAATATCTTAATCAAACTCCAAAAATTCCACAACTTTATCTCTTTAGTTCCGGTGATCAACTAATATCGGCATATGCTATAGGTAATAAGAAGATATTTGATTTAGTTTTGAATCATGAAGAAATTGAAAATAGATCAAAATTTCTCTATTGCCGTTTTGTTTTCTTTTTTTTAAGAAAAATACCTGTCTAGTCAAATAGATCGTGGCATCTCAGTTTCATGGTTCAAATGGTCAGATAGTGGCCATGTCAATCATTTTCGTGTTCATGCAAGTGAATATGGCGAAAAAGTAATGGATTTTATACAAGCACATATAAACAAAAGATCCATAATGTAATCGCATTCGTTTAAGTATTTTATTTTGTCTTTCGCTTTAATTCAAATTTTTGTACACGTTTTCTTTTATTAATTTTTTTTAATGCTCATCTATCTATGTGTTTTAATAAAGAATTTAAATGTGCTAATTTCACTTAATATATCTTAAGATCGTTTACAGAAGAACGGAATCGGTAAAATTCTTTGAAATATGTGAGATCTTCGGATGTGATAGAATAAACTTTTTTCTTATTAGTACACTGTAAACACCAAAAATTGGTTAATAGCAGTTTCAAAATGATTCTCTTGACATTTATTTTTTTCGCACTCATCACAAATTCATCTAATAACATCTCATATCCAGATACTGTCAATAGAATTTTTGCAATATCAAAAACGAAACAACGAGGTAAACTTGTATTTTTTTTATAGCCAAAAATTAGATTTCATTAGTTTTTTTCTCTCATTCACGGATATTCCTCTCTTTGTTTGTTCTTCCTACTAAACAACCTGCATTTCTTCTCTTATCTATTTTTACAATTAAAATTAACCGAGAAAACAAGAATGTTTATATTTTATCCTCTTTCATCGGTTATATATTCGTAGTCTGTGTGTATTTTACACATAGTTGTAGACTCACTTTTTATCTCATCATTTGTCGTCCTATTAGTTAGTAAAGTCAGGTTTATACAGTTAGTGTATATACACACATAGATGACATTTGTTCGTGAACATTCATTAACTTCATTGTACAAATATCATTCGTAAATCGTTCAATATTATTACAGAAAAAAATCTTTTATCGTCATTCTATAGTTCAAACAAATTTATACGCAACTTTTTCGTGTTAGAGAAAGAAAGCGGCAAGAAATTTTTTACTTTTCACTTGTAAGAATCATTATAGTTTTATTGTAAAAAGAACCTGTGCAATGGTAAGTAATAATTTGATTGTCCAATATTATTATACAGTTCTGTGGAAAATTATAGAAGCAATTTATTTTTGATTTTTTCTCTTCATCCATAATCACTAAAACAAATCTGAAAATAGATTGAAATAGCTGAAAGAATGTCCAACCAGGTATGATGGATACAAAAACTCCATAAAAATGTCTAAAATCAGAGTTTGTGAAAAACCGACTGACAGATATTTGTCACTGTTTTTCTACTGATTTTGTTTAGGCTTTTCATAAATTGCATGCAGGCCGATAAAAAAGTGTCATGGAGAACTCAGAGACATCTCATTTTGTCGAAAATGTCTGCTCTACTCGAGTGAGTTATTTGCAAAAAGGTTTTGATCGATTCCTACGAGTTGATTCTCTAGAATTTTGATTTTTCACAAACTCTGATTTTGGAAATTTTTATGGAGTTTTTGTATGCATCATACCGGGTTGGACATTCTTTCAACTATTTCAATCTTTTTTTAGAGAAAAAATCAAAAATAAATCGCTTCTGTAATTTTGCACAGGACGGTATTAGATTAGAGACTATGGGATAATTCAAAGTGAACTGCCAAATGGTGTATAACAATATCTTAAAGTACACACTTATATGAATCTGTTACAATTACCGAAGCACTTGATCGATAGTCAGAAATAAAATAAGAAATTGTTGTACTAAACAGATTTGATTTGGAGAGGAAAAGAGAGAAAAGTTTTTAAAAACTATAATTTTACAATAATTATTGAAATTGTTCTATATGTACTGTTATTACCAATGTCATGTATCATTTTATCAAGTTCAAATCAGTTTAATTTTGAACTATTTCGTCTTTGTATCAAGACATATTCTTTTATTCAATTTAACGTTCTGAATTATCTATCTTACATGTGCTAATATCAGATTTCATTCTTTTTAATTCCAGCCATTTCTCTGGCACTTTGAAAAATTCTCTTTTAGGCTTCCACAATTGCTCGATTTCAGTCTTTTCGTCAGCAATGTCCAACGACGGAATCGTCTGGTGTCAATTGTATACCCTTAAATTCTGATCTACTAGATTATTATGATAGCCAAAATATATTAGAATCGAGATCAGATGAAACACTCTCTAACGTTTCTCATGTTGCATTATTTGTTAAAGTATGTTTTCTAGTAAATTAGATTTATGTTAAAATATTCATTTATTGATTATTTCTAGCGTTCTGAAATTGATTTTTCTCATCGAACACCATGTCCAATTTGTCAAAAATGGTTTATGGTTTTATTTTTAAAATCATCAGACAAAGAACTTGCATTAACTGTTTACGCTGTTAACATGAAAAATCCTGAACAAGAATTTCGATCATGTCATTCAAATCCTCCAGTAGTTATTTTAGATGATCAACAAACAGTGTTAACTGATAGTAAAGAAATTGAATGTGAAATAACGGCACGATTTCAACAAGTGAATTTAAAATCAGATAAAGAAGCAGAATATGCAGTTGCTGATATTTATATTGTAAAAATATATTTTTTCATAAATATTATAAATAACTATTTATATTAAAAAGTTGATTATTTATTTTCTATTTCTAGAAATTTCATGCCTATTTGAAAGCTGATCAAAAATTACTTATGGCAAGAGAACGTTCATTAACAGTTGAATTAAAAAAATTAGATTTACTTCTTCAACGAAGAAATACTAAATTTTTATGTGGTGATCAAATGACATATGCTGATTGTGATATATCACCGAAACTTCAACATATACGAATTGCTGGACAAGTGAGTAAGAATAACAAAAATGATAAATATTTTGTTTTACAAAGAGTTTTTAGAAAGTAAGATAGACAATATTAAATTAAGAGTGTCTGATATATATAGAGAAAATTTATTACTTACAATTATTTGTTTTTTTTAAAGATTTATCGTAATTATTCCATTCCAACAGATTTTAAACATTTGTGGCAATATTTGAAGAATGTTTATGAGACGCAAGCGTTTCGTGAATCTTGTCCCTATGATCAAGATATTATTTTACATTATGAAACAAAAATGATGGGTACAAAACGTTATTCAAAAAATCGTCATCCACGTTTACAACCACCAACATTGACGTTTACAATCACAAATGAGAATAGAACAACGAGTAGTTTGAAGGACGATGAACCTGAAAGATAAACTTTATATACTGCTGTACAAATGTATATGTATTTTTTTAATAAAATAAAAACAAACAAATCTACTATTAATTTGTTTAAAGTAACGGGTGCAACATAAAGAATGTCACCTTTTGTTGTAGTCTGCAATTATCTCGGTCAGCTTTCATCGTAGAGAGGTGAGCTTAGTCTCAACAGATCCCCCGTTCAATTCTCGACAAGAATGTATAAAAACCTTCTATTCAAAGTTGAAATGAGAAAATTTTAACAGATAATACTGCGAAGCTCCAATATAGCCAATTTTCCCGCCTAAAAAAGAATTTTTGGTTTTCTATTGGTCGACACTTGAAGGCATAAAGAAAACTAAACAGCCATTTAGTAGCGTTTGAAAAGCTCTATATTTTATCTTTAAACAAAAGCTTTCGCATCAAAATTTGCCATGGAAAAGAACGTTCCTTTTTTCCGATTTTGGTCGCAAATCGCGCTTTTGCATCAGCTAGTTCGGGCCATTCAAGAACACTTGTACAATTAAAAACATACGATATAAAACGTGCCACGCTATTTTTCAACCTTGCCGATGTTGAGCGACTATACTCTGTGCGTAGAAGTGTGTAGAGACAACAAAAAATCATATTTTCCTACAGTTTAAAGTGTGCTCTTTCAAATGAGACTGGTTCCAACCTTGCTTTTGTCACTTCATATCCTCGCATAGCAGTGTACTTTCTGCTAGCCAGGCCGTGTATATGTTACACAACAAGCTTCTTTACGACGACACTCTTGACAAATTGTATTAATAAAGTTTCGCAGAAGCTCACCTTCAGCACAACCCAACATGTACGCTTTTTTCTATTTTCACTTCACTTCCTTTTTCCGACTCAACTTCTTCCGATTATTACCAAAGTCATGATCACAACCTTAGTATCTTTCATATTAGTGAACAAATTTTATCGCTTTAATGCACGTACGGAAACCACACCAACTGTCCAATCGCTCTTTTCACGAAATCTAGTGGACAATAGGTAGTCGAGTGTGCTGAATCCGAATATCATAGTGGTTTGGGCGTCTAGCCCTCTTTAGATCGGTTTTGTGGAAAACTAGTTTTTCAGAAACTCTAAAAGACAACCAAACCCTTTCTTAATGAGGAATGATTGTAGCCGGCACATTTCTGATTAAAATGAGACATCTCCCAGTTCTACACGACCTTTGTTTGCAAAGTTAGAGAATTTATAAGAAGAGCCCTAAATGTCCATTGTCACCTCAAAGCGACAGAAATAAGAAGAAAGTAATTTAGGGCTTTTCTTGTAAATTTTGTAAGTTTTCCAGAAAACTCGGTTTTTCGTTCTGCCACATTACGAGCCCCCCCTTCAATTTCATTCGATCCAGGTTCAAAACTTTTACCACAGATGCATGTCAAGGTCATTCCGCAGGGATAATGTTTGGGAATCTTTTTTGAGACCTCTCCTGGTCGATTTATAGGAAAAATACTGAAAAACGTCTCAAAAACCAAGTTTTTCTATTTTAGAAACCCTATAAGTCGGTAAAGAAAAGTCTAAAATAAAACTCTAAAATACTAACCCTGGAATAGTGTCTTAAGTACGTAGGGTAAAATTTTGAACTGAATCGGATGAAATTTAAGACGGGTCTTAATCTGGCACAATGAAGCCTGATAGCAAAAAGGTAGTTTTCGAAAAAAAACGCATTCTGTACATAGGTTTTTTCAGAGCATTTGCCGCGATGCTTATATCTCCGCGAAAACTCATCGGAAAATTCTGTAAAACGTCTCAATGTGGAAAAAACACTTTTGTCAGACTATGTCTAAGAAAAATTTTGCATGTACAGAAACTCAGAGAAAAGTTTATGAAACTGAAAAATTGAGCCTTTTAAGTTTTGAAGGTAAAACGTCAAAAATGCGTAAGTTTTGAAAAAAGGTCGTGGAGTACTGGGAGTGGTCTGATTTTTAAGCCCATACTTTCGTCTAGATTAGGCCATGCTCAGCTCAAAATACGAACTTTTTAGAAAAAAGAGGGGGTTGTACCCTTAAGTTGTCGTTGGCGAAACACACTTAAATGTGACCTGTTTTTTCACTCACAGTTTGTTAAGAAACTGTCCCCTGGATCTAAGCGGGGGATCATCGTTTTACAGGTTGTAACCTTTGATGGACTTGTAACTTTGATGGACAGTGATTAAAATCGATTATTCTTATTTTTATTATTATAAAAAGTACTTGGTACAAGTAACAAAGCCCAAGTACTCGATAATTAATCAGGCACATTATTTTAGTAATTCTTAAGGTTCCTTGATTGCGTGTTCATTTAAGGTCGTATTTGACTCTAACGGGCGGCGCATAATAAATCTTTTCTTACTTTTGGAACACTTCCGAGTGACTTAAAAATTTGTTTCTAGTCTCATTCAATAGAAAATTCAATTCTCTAGAAAATCTGCTATTTGAATTTCTGATAGAATTTTTCTCGTTTAAGCACCATTCAAAATATTGAATAGTGCTAAGTTCTCGAACTGCGGCGTGCTTTTGCCGTATCCTTTTTTGAGATTTTTAGCCCATTGTCTGAGGTTCAACAGTTACTTTTTCTAAGTAGAAATATAGAGAATTTTGTGCTCTATCGACCTCACTCATTTACAACTTCGCGCCAACTATTTAGAAAATTTATCCAAAGATTAAAAATGATATTTCAATTATTTTTATTTTTCGTCATAACTAATTATGAATAATCGTCCATGGAACATTGAAGCAAATGAACAAGAATTTGTTAATGAATTGTCTATGATACTTCAAGATTTTGCGTATGAAGCATTAACTACAAAACCACAAGATATAAATCGTTTTGCAATAACTCATTTTCATAATAGAATAAAACATAAGTCTACTGGACAGGGGGCAACTCTCCATTCTGACATCATAGCCAATCGTTTAGCTCCACAGATTACGAATAGCATTGAGAAAAACATTCTAAAACAGTCAATAAAAGAAAATAATTCGCCCGTTGATGATAAACAATTGTTACCATTTCCTGTTGATCTTCATTCTGCATCTTCCACTCTCACACGTTCGATTTCTCATAATCGTCGTCAATCGATACGATCTGAATCAATTGATCCTGAATTGACTGCTAAATCATTTACACCCACACACACAAAAAATCAAAATGATCGACAGTTATTAATAAATTATATGAAAAATATTGTGATATTACAAGATTTAAATGATGAAGAAGTTGATAAAGTATTAGATTTATTTGAAGAAATTCATACTCAACAAGGTGAAATTATTATTAATTATGGTGATGATAGTGATTATTTATTTATTGTAAAAGAAGGTCAATTTGAAGCATTGGATATCGATAAAAGAAATTGGCAAGTAAAAGAAGTTGCTAAATATGAAATGGGTGATCATTTTTGTGAATTAGCATTATTATATAATCAAAAACAGTCAACAACTATTCGTTCACTAAATGATGGTCTTCTTTGGAAAATAAAACGAATTGATTATCGAAATGTTATCGTTAATTTGGCTCATCAACGACGTTGTCGTTATATAGAATTTTTAAAAACTGTACCCATTTTGTATGAACTAAACGATACTGAACGAATGAATATAGTCGATTCACTCAAATTAATTTATTATAATGCTGGAGAAATTATTATTAAACAAGGTGATAAAGCTGATTGTATGTATTTTATTGAGAATGGAAATGTAAGAATTGAAATACAACAAAATGGGATGAAACAATCGATGAAAGATCTTGGACCGGGAAAATATTTTGGTGAAATGGCATTAATAGCTGATCAACCGCGAACAACATCGGCTGTAGCAATAGATAAAACAAGATTAGCACAATTGTCAAGACATGCATTTGAACGATTATTAGGAACATGTTTAGATATTATGAAACGAAATGCGACTACATATAAAACATTTAAAGAACAAGTTAAAACATACATTCAAACATAATTTCATAAAAGCTGTACTCTATTTTCAGTTTAATATCGAGTTCTGAACGATTATTTTTGATTGAATACAATTAAATGGTTTTGACTAGAACTAAACGAGCAACTTTTGCTCCTTACAATCACTGAATAGTAAAGTATATAACATCCTTATATTGTTTTGTTAAATGAATCTATTTCATTCGTGGTCAACATGGTCTTGAAAGAAGAAATACGATCCCGATTAGGTGTAGCTAAATTCAAACCCGTACTGAGACGTGTACCTAGAAATAAATTTTTTGAATTTTAATTTTGAATCTGCTTGAGCGGGTTAATCTACGTCTACATCAACATCAGTAGCATTAGAAAAGTTCATCCACTTTTTTATTTCAAGAAAACTCTATGAATAAACAATACAAATATAACAAGTCCGAATTAGAGTACTCTAATGACATATAGAAACTGTTCATATTTCGAATAGGAACAGTTTCTGTTGTTAAAAATCATCTACATTCATTTGTTTTATTCTACTTGGTTGCTAACGTAACATATGCATATATATTTTCTTCTTGATCTATTCTTTTATTCTTGAACAAAAACAAACGATAATCTGAGCGCGTGTTCTTCTCTTAATTTTATAAAATTCTATTTATTCTCAACTAATTATCATCTTCCATAAACAATTCTTCACTTATTTTATATATTTAATCAATAATGTTAATTTTCAATTAAACTAAACAAAACTTTTTTACGAATTTCATTATTTTTCGTTATCATGTCTAATTCGACTGCAATAATATCGTCAAATAAAGATGGTAGTATAAAAAAACGTTGTCATCTAATAAAACGTCAAAAATCATATCGTAAAACACGTAGTAGTGTAGCACAATCAACAATACATTTAAACAAAATATTAAGATCACATAAACTGACAACAAATAAAAATCAAAATAATTACACAGAAATTGTCGATGATGATGATATTGATCATGTTGAAATCAATGTTGATAATGAAATGAATGAAAAAGTCAATGCCTTACCTGTATTGGCAGCCGCCTTTAGTACAGGCTATTTTATCGATATTAATTGTAAATTATTACCAGAAACAATGTTAGATGAATTAGCTCACAAAACCTATGAATTTGTTCAACAACAAGGTAAATAGCGATAGGGTAAAAAGAAACATCATTCAGAAGATTCTAATATTAACTTTTTCTTAATGATGACTATTTGTTCAATTCGTAACGATTATTTTTAATGTGTTTACGTTTGTTTGTTATTTTTTTGTTGTCTTCCCTAGGAATATTGAGTCGTTCATTAGTACTTCATACACTCGATGATCCATTTTTATCTCGTTATGTCAATCGTGTGTATGTGGGTGATTTTGAAAATAATCATAAACCAGTTAATTTACGTGATGGATTAGACATGAATATTGTCTTATATAAAGTAAAATATGAGCGACCACACCAACATAATATAACAATTGAAGGTGAACATATTAATATTGGTCGACGATGGTCATTACCACATGATGAATTTGAATGTCTATGGGAAAGTTTAGAATATGATTTACCTATTAAAAGTCAATTGATACAATATGTTTTTACTGTTGTACGTTTTTCTAAAGCAAAAATTGATCGACGTATCATACATTGTAATCAAACAATATTACTTTATGGACCACCAGGTAAACAAATAAGTTAGCACTATTTTGCTGAGAAAAAAATCTTTTTTTACATATATGTCTATCATTATTATAAGTTAGGTTGTGGGAAAACATCATTATGTAAAGGTTTAGCACAAAAAGTTAGCATAAGAATGAAAGAATTATTTAAAAAATTTTATTTTTATGAAATGAATGCAGGAAATTTATTTTCAAAATGGTTTAGTGAAAGTAGTCGAAATGTATCTAGATTTTTTGATGATGTTCAACTACAATGTATGGATAAAAATTCATTTGTTATTGTATTAATTGATGAAGTTGAATCATTATCAGCAGCACGTAGTGCAGCATTAGCGTCAAATGAACCATCAGATATGTTAAGAGTAGTAAATACATTATTAACACATTTAGATAGATTAAAAGAATTTAGTAATGTACTAGTTGTAACAACATCAAATTTAATTGAAGCAATTGATTTAGCTGTACTCGATCGAAGTGATATTTCACAGTATATTGGGCCACCATCAACAAGAGGTAAAATATTATAAATTATACAAAAGTAATAACATGGAATAATTATTAACGATTCTAGGAATCTACAATGTATTTAAAGCATGTTTTATTGAAATGATGGAAAAATATGTAATTAAACCGATCATTTACATACCAGAAATATACGATAATGATATTAGTGATAAATTGAGTCAACAACTAAAAGAGAAATTGATATATTTGGCAAGAGAAAGTAATGGATTAAGTGGAAGAACATTGAGAAAATTACCAATGTTAGCATTTGCGCACTCACTAACAATGCCCGTACCCGTTGATCAATTAATCCAAGCAATGAAACAATGTATTGAACAGAAAAAAGAAACGGATAATTATGTGGGAGAAATGAGTTATAATAACAATTGTAGATGAAAGTAAAAACCAGAGTTATATCAGTTGTTGTTGTTTTTTCCCAGAATTCGTTCATAGTATATTATAGTTTTCTGTTATGTATCACATAGAATATTGTAATCTCTATGAACGCTTAAAATGTATGTTAGTCGAGCTACGAAGAAGAAACAGTTGTTCTAAATCATCCTTTTTTCGCCAACAAGAAACACCTTAGATGTGATCGTTAAAAAACAAACAATAGTAATAGTCAAAGAGAATATAATTTACAAAGAGCAATTTTAGTTTGTGATGCAGACGAACATTAAAATTTTTTTGCGAATAAATTTTTGTTTTTATGAATCATTATCATTCTCTAACCAGCTGAAAACTTGATTAAACGAAAAATAGACGTTTTCAAAAAAAATATTAATTTTTCACAAAAAAAAAATACCTTAAGAGACTAGAACGAAAAATTTCGATTGAGATATATGTCATTCTAAATTTATAATTTTATACATAGTTCGATTGCAGTTTTATACACTAATTCCGAACGTACCATTTATTTTTATTAAAAATGTTGATTTTGTGGAGAAATCTTAGGTTTCTATAAATCTCCTGTGAAATCCAAGAAGACTTGCGCATAGAATTTTGATGTGGTGACATAAATAGAAGGAGATTATTGATATTTTTACAGTTACAAATAACAGTAACTGTTGCATACCTAGTTGATATACGAAACCATAACAGAAGATCATGCCCTTCTATTCCGAGGATCATGAAAAAATTATAATCTAATGATTTTCGACTATTGGCAGAGCTATTTTTGCAAATGAGTTTTCCCAATATTCTGAGAGCAACAAACAAACTTTTTCATAGGAAGCGATGGATCGAAGTCTATCATCCATTGTCGGAAATACAAAAAATAAATACTTCTATTTTCTGATGAAATGTTTGCATCATGGCTCCACTGTGTGAATGTCGAGCTGTTCGATCTGAATATTTTTCAGTCAGATGTTCTGCTACTTTTACAAATGTCGTATGCGAATAAAATTACTTGATGAAATAGAAATGTAAAATATAACGATAACATTATTGAGACAAAATTATTTATTTATCTTTTTTACTAATTTATCTGAAAAAAAATTCTAAATGTACTAAGATATTTTAGCTGACATGTGTACTCTAACCAGCATACAATATAATACTTTTACTGAAAAATCATCATACGTATTGTTTTATATCCATCGACGACAAGTTAGTGTTATTTTTAACGAACCAATAAACTAATGCAAAAAAAAAGTGTATCGATATTCTAGTAAAATCAAAAAACCTTCAAAAAGACGTTTATGTATAACTCCGTTGATTCAGAACGAAACAATTTATTTTTGGGAAATTTGATCACACCTGTTAATCAAAACAATCTATCTATAATGCATAAAATGGATGAATCAGAAAGAGCCGTCTTGAATATTTTTTTTCTCTTATATATATTCAAAGCGGAAAACATATTTCATCGTTGATGGCTTTACGATTGGGCCATTAAAAGAAAAACGAAAAAAGAAAGAAATAATAATGTTATATCCTATCAGCGTTAAGACCGACATTCAACACATATATGGAAAGAAAAAGAAAAAAAGCATATCATATCATCATCATCATTATCATAAGAAAAAATGAAATATCCATGTTATAGAGTCATTGTCTTGCCATTGAAATATACAGACACACAAAGACTTGTATATACGTTTTGTCGTCATACGGCTATTATCTGAACTTTATTACAACATTAAAGCTCATTCATTTATAAAGGGAAATAACTCATAAAAAGGGAAAGGAATATGAATCCATTTGTCCTGCTATTTGTGAATTCAATTATATAGTATAATTTATTCTCAATTACATACACACACAACCTATTTAGACCGATTATTTTAACTATAAACGATTTTATTGTATAGTGGCTCAATTATCAGACAAATGGCTACCGCTTCTAATTTCTTAAATACGTTGTCGTCGTCAACTGCTGTTGTAAATGTATATAATAATAATAATAATAGCAATCATCATCATCATCAACATACATCAAATGGAGGCAATACATCGTCAGACACAAATAATATAAATCCACAGCAACAAAAGCTTTCACAGCGTAATTCTTCTCCTTCTCTACCTTCAAATGATTTTCATCCACCTCGAGTTACAACAACACCCTCATTATCTGTTTATACTAATAATAATGATACAACCTCGTATCAAAATTTTAATGTTCATCAATATGATGGAAATTCACCACCATTGTATAATACTGGTTCAACAACAACAAATATTGCTGCCACAAGCTCAACAGCAGCAGTTGCAGCACAAGCTGCCATTAATTTTTATCGCAATGTGCCATCTTCATCACAAGATCCATATTATTCATCATTTAATCAGAATTCAGCAATATTTGATTATGCTTCACATCCACATCAAACCCTTTTACATCATCCAATTGGTGGTTCATCTCATTTTACAACAAATTCTCATCCTCATCATATTACAGAAAATATTAATCAATTTTCAAATAATTCGACTATACATAATCCATTTGCGACAACAATGCATAACTTATATAATCAAAAACAAGATGCATTTCAACATCATCCACAACATAATATATTTCCTTGGATGAGACGAAATTTACACATTGGATGTGGTAAGTTTAAGTTTTAAATAAAATATCATTTTATAGTTCAATTTTTAATGGTTAGACTGGTTGATATTGACTATCAACAACTGAAAATGTAATTGTCTAAGTAGTTTTAGACAAAATAAATTAGATGCAGTATCAAAATTCCGGTTTAGTAATTTTTATTTAAGCTTGATTAGTCAAACCATTGAATAGAACCAATTTTTAGATGATTTTTTTGTTATTTCTAATATGTTCTCTTATCTAAAGTGGACTTCTCCAAAATGTATCTAACAAGTTGTATGATCTATGAGGACTCCTCGCGTCTTATTTTCTATTTAATCAAGATAATTGACTGATCATTTAAAATTCGTTTTGAGCAACTCAAACAAAAATGTCGACCATAGCCAAGTAATTGGTGCCAAAGATGACAGTTAAACCAGGAGCGTCTATCCTGTTGGACGTTTGAGGCGCAATGTCTCAGACAAAATTAAGGTGGTAGGCTTTTTTGTTGTAGAAATTCATTTTTCAGGTGGTATACTGAGAGATCGAACCTGCGTGGTGATACAAAATGTCTCAAATATTCCGGTGGGGATAGACGCCACTGAGTTAAACACCTTATCTTTATGCCATCTCTTACCAACTAAATTTTTCATAAATAATAATTCATCTTTTTATGTTTTTTTGTGATTTAAGAATATTTTTCATCGTTAAAAAGAAACGTACACATTCTTCTACATGACTTCCTTTCGTTTTAATCAAATTATTGTGTTTATCGTATAGCTACATACGTCGTTTGTTTTTACTCACGACCCAACACTCTTCTGACTCTTTTTCTTTTTCAACAAAAACAAAAAAAAAAAGAAATCTAGGTTTATGTATAGTCAATGTTTATAATATCTTTGTACATTATAAATGATGAAAGTAGATCTCATACGTGTATTTGTCGGATCTTACCATATCCGCTTGTGTTTATTCATCAAGATTTTATGGGCTATTTGTGTCGCATTTAAAAGATTTATGATAGTTCACAAAATGGATTTACTTTTTCTTTTTCTTCAATGTACGAAGGATACGTCTAAATGAAAAAAAGAAATATAAATTCAAAGAAAAATTTATTTGTAATGCGAGAACTTTTAGACAATCAGAAACAAAGAAAGATGGACATTTCTATATATATATGTATGTGTATGTGTGTGTGTGTGTGTGTATATACACACGTATAGGAATGTTAAAAAATGTGTATGAGAATATTAGAAATAAGACAAAAAAAAACCATATTGCCATCGACATCAAAAACATGCAAGTTGAGTATCATATCGTACATTTATTCAATTATGATAGAACAACAGATGGTCGTAATGACGATGTAATTTATATATAATGATAAATCGCTACAGAGAGAATATAAAATTCTGCGGACACTGATTTTTGTTTTATACTTCACGTCTTGTGTTTTTAGCGACGTGAAGTATTTATCATATTCCAGTCAATGGTGGATTTTCATTATTGACTAAAAAACCATTTTATAATGCGCAGAATGTTCACTTTCTCAAATAAAAGCATCATTCCAACATTGAGTCAGAATGTTATCACGTTGTATATTAAAAATTTATTCTAGTGTTATTAAACTCTCGTCTTTGCTGACATGTTCTTATAGATACACGATCTTTAGTATAAAAGTTAAAAAAATAGAAATTACTAAACTTTAAAACTTTCTATGTTGCTTCTATTGCACATCATTTAATTGGTGAAAAACATTTATGAGCTGTGATTATTGAATCTTCCTTTCTGTCGAATAGTGTAAAATCACTTTCAAAAATCCATTATTGCTAATGAAAGCCAATCAAGCTCCTTCAACTATTGATCGAATCTTTCTGTTATATTGAAACTAACGTTAGTCACACTACACTGTCTTCACGAGAACAATTATTTAAAACGAGCTAAACTAACTTTGTTCCGAGGAGAAACTTTCTCGAGTTCTTTTATCTATGTGAGTTCAAGTCAATCGGATTTATTCTTAATTAATTATAAACTACAAAAAGCAGCGTTGTTTTCAATAAAAATCATCTGAGTTAGATATGGTCACCCACCGAAACAACAGAGTGTGAGTGTGAGTGACATCGATTTACAGAGACTGATTTTAGATCAAAGCCAAAGAAAACTATTTGTGGAAAGGCTGTTTTCTATGACATTAAGTGAAAAACTTACACATAGACCACTGAATGTTGTCCAATCTTAATACATATTCACACCGAACTAATTAAACTCGCGCATTTAATAAACTCTTTAATTAAAAAAGTCTTCAACTTTTCATATTCTACAGATGTTCTACTATCTGTTGAGTAAAATAAAAATTTTAAAAACTGACTTTTCAACTCGAATTATTCAATGTTCAGTTTCGTAAGTAATTATGTATCCTACTACTTCTTATTTAATTGATAATTATTTTAGTTTTTACTGAAATATATAACTAGCGT